>JAWQRP010003812.1:0-12759 GCA_033557875.1 Quadriops clusia
TAGGAGAATAAAAAATGGAATATTATGCTGTTTGTTTCATGGCGATATCTTATTCCTACGCGAAAAAATATCTAAAATACGATTTAAGGTATGACTAGCTGCCTCTTAACTGCTTATTTTACAATTTGATTGGTAATCCAAGCTCTAAATATATATTTTAGTTCACTTTTAAGGCCACTATAACAATTCATTTTTAACCCATTTTTTTAAATTTAATAATTATCTTTATTACTTTAGTATCTTTATAGCTCTAAACCTATTTTGATCTTTTCTGATTGTCATTATACGCTTTGTCGAGTTTCAAACCGTTTTATTGTCTTTATAGACACTACAGATACTTATAACAAAGTAAAGTGTTTATTATAAACGATATATCGATACGTAAATTTGATTATCTATAATTTTATTTACTGAATTTGCACATAAATGTTCTTTTAGTAAACTATATGTAAACTTACATCGAATGTGAACCTTTACGTAATTAATTATTTCCAACTGGATTTTCATTGATCTATTATGAAATCTCTTCTTATAATAAGACGCAAAAGAAGAGGCATATTTTATTCAGAGTGTTACGTAGATATTCAACGAACAAAAAGCTTTAAGCCGGAAGTATTGATTACTTTTTTTAAAACAATAGAAGCAAATAAGGAGCAACCGCCTCGAGGGGGTCGTCGAGGGGGCGGCCTCAAAGTCCAAGGTGATATTATTTCCATAACGTAATTAATGCGGTTGATTTTGTGGAACAAACATCGCGTTAACGTTTTGTATAGAATTAGGACCTTAATGTGTGTAATTACCATTTGCGGGAATTTTTAATTACTCTCCCGCTGCTTCATTTGTTTATTTAGTTGTTGCCTTTACTTCACGCAATTGGCGTGCAGACGATTAATAATTCTGAGGAGCAAACCTGAAATGGGAAACTGTTTACATCTGGGTTGCATTCGGAAGGAATCTATTCGGCCGCATAAATTATTTATTGTTACTATTTCGGGAGCAGTTGGCGTAATACAATAAACATTGGAGTATTGTGTATTAGAAGTAATTTAACAAGTTAGCAAGGACGTCTAACCTGATTTAGTCCTTGGCCTTTGTTCGCATGCTTTATCGAGTTCAATTTATGCAATGGCGGGATGCAATTTGCAGAGAATGTACATGGTAGAATTCCCATTTATCAAGAGCTGTTTATGAAGCTAGTTATCCCTGGGAGGTAAGCCTGCACCCTGTAAAGCGACGATAGCTCTCTCTCAGTGGCGTGCGATTTATTCCCGCCCCACGAGCTCCTCTTACTTGCACTACAGCACGGTCCAATGCTTTCCATGTAAATTGCGGGTATCCAGGATTCGATATATGGCCATACAGCTATGTTGGCGATAAATCGGAAAACATTGCATGTGGAACGGCCTAACATATTGTGATAAACACTACTCGATTTGTTTATTCTTTTACTTTTGTTTAAGGACATTAATACGTAGGTGTTTAACCTACGTATTAATGTTTTGTTTAAATTGTTGGTTATTTTTATAATTCGTCAGATTTAATTTAAATTGTTGTGCAAGTAGCAAAATATAGATTCACTTAATTTTCCTCTAATAAATATGTATGAATGCGTGCATGCACAGGCTCCAGTAGTAAAATTTAAAAGTATAAATGCAAGTCGCCGTCTGGGAATACTTCCAATGAGGGTGCTAGTATGGGACAGTTAATATTTATGAACAGTCACTGAGGTATGTAATAATCTGAGGCTGGATTTAATTTGGCGGACTGATTTCACACTGCCTCTGCAGAACTGTAGTTAATCACTCTCCCGCTTGTTCAGTCACAACTCCCGAGCACCAGCCAGTGCCGTGCTGTACTTGCCTGAATTTCCCTCTTCCACATCATTCTCCAACTATCCAGCTGGGAATTAAACACTGGAAATTTAATAAAACCTAGACGCACAAGTACAAAAATTTCGCGAATGCGTGATTTCCATACAGAACTCTTGGTCAACGTGTGACAATCCAAAATTATTTAAATGCATTATATAGGGTGATGATACAAAGCCATGTCTCAAAAAATATTTGATATACGCTCTGTACAAGAAATAATAGTTAGGTAGATACGTTAAATCGCAAAAGTGAATTTACTTTGTAATTAAACTATACCAAGAAGGACATGGATATTAAAAATGCAATTGTATTCATAGATGTTGTAGGCAAAAATACTATAATAGCACCATCACTCTGTGTGATTATTATTTTGATTGAATTCCTACATTTTCGTTCATTCAATGTCATGTGCAATTTATGTTTTGTATCATAACTAAAGAAACCTGGGTCTATTAAGGCACTAAAGGTTTCAAATTAAAATAAAGAAACGTGGGGCTATCAAGACACTAAAGGTTTGAGAGCGTATTATATAAATAATACAGTTTCCATTTTATTTAAAAAACAGTGCTTAAATCTGGTTCAAATCGCGTTGTACGAAATTTCGGTCATCCGCGTAAATACTAAATTTTGAGGATATAATTTTTTGACAACTACTTATGACGGTCTAACTAGACCTACGTTAGTTTTCGTTTATGAATAACAATGTAAACTTTTAAACTAAAAATTAAGAAACCTGGGGATATTAAGACACTACAGGTATAAAATTAAAATAAAGTAATCTGGGGATATTAAGACACTAAAGGTTTAAAATTAAAATAAAGAAATCTGATGATATTAAGATATTAAAGATTGGAAATTAAATTTAAGAAATCTTTGGATATTAAGCCACTAAAGGTTTATAATTAAAATAAAGGAATCTGGGGATTTAAGACACTAAAGGTTTGAAATTAAAATTAAAAAATATGGGGCTATTAACACACTAAAGGTTTGAAGTTAAACTAAAAAAACCTGGGGATATTAACACACTAAAGGTATGAATAAAAGCTAAAGAAACCTGAGGATATTAAGACACTAATGATTTGAATATAAACTATAGAAACCTGGGGATATTACGACAATAAAGTTTTGACTAAAAGCTAAAACGTATTAATAAAAGCTAAAGAAACCTGGTGATATTAAGACACTAAAGGTTTGAATATAAACTATAGAAACCAGGGGATATTAAGACACTAAAGTTTTCAATAAAAGCTAAAGGTATGAATAAAAGCTAAAGAAACCTGGGGATATTAAGACACTAAAGTTTTCAATAAAAGCTAAAGGTATGAATAAAAGCTAAAGAAACCTGGGGATATTGAAACACTAAAGCTTTGAATATAAACTATAGAAACCAGGGGATATTAAGACACTAAAGTTTTGACTAAAAGGTAAAAGGTATTAATAAAAGCTAAAAAACCTGGGGATATTAAGACACTAAAGGTTTGAATATAAACTATAGAAATCAGGGGATATTAAGACACTAAAGTTTTGAATGAAAGCTAAAGAAATCTAGGTCTATTGAAACCATTAGACAATAAAACGTCTTTTTACCAAACTTATCAAACAACCCACGCATAACAATAATTATAAAAGTTTACTCAAAAAGTTTCCCAAACTGTTTTTGAGATCACCTGTAGCATATTTAAAAAAAAATATGCAGTATACAAAAACATTACATGATGATGGTGAACAATAAGAACATTTCCGATACAATTTTAAATGCAGCGTTGCACTGACACGTTTTCTACGAAAAGGTTCATTCTACTTTTCAGGAATATTTATGTGTGTATAACGAAATACAGAGAGCTCCGTAGAAATAATTAGAGAGGCAATAAAGGATTAATCAACGCAACGCTCGCAACGAAAATCATATATATGTAAGCACCTCTAAAATTCTAATTGTCCAGCAACAGTGCTCTCGCGAAAATACAAATTTGTATGCAGAATTACGAAATACAATTAGTCTGTTGAAGAAATCTACTTCGCTTTATTCCGAGTAACCCGTTACACTGACTAACCTTTTCCTTCTCTATTATGCAAATTAAAGAATACCGCCGGCTTGCTCTAATGTCAGGCCAGGCTCGCGCTTTATTCTATATAACAGGTTGGTGAGACCCACGGATTATTTCGTTTTATTGTTTCATAAAAGTGTACATTCATACACAAATTTTCATTCACTAATAACTGCTCATTTGCATATGCAGGCACTTTACGACAATAATCAGTTGGTGCTATACGTATAGGAAAGGTCGGAATGGAATAAAACTTCCGAATGTTTGGGGAATTTCTGTGTTACTTAATTAATTTCCCAAATAAATTTTGTATTGTAACTTAACGCACTAATGATGTACGCATTAAATAATTTTATTCCAGTTTATGTTTCAATTTAAAGGAAGTAAGTAAGCAAATTTTCTGCACATCAGACGAATCACAATGGGCTTCTTTTATAAATACAACTAAACCTTTTCAAAAAGATATTTTTTCGATTGTACTGAGAGTCAACGGTAAGAGGGAAAGTAGTAAAAATCACGTAATGGGTGGAGTTTGTTGCTGGTCATCTAGTTCCACCTCTAAAAGTATTCATGGTTGCATACCATCAGACATCGACCTGTCAAAAATAGCTTCGTTTTTACGTTTTTTTAAAATTAGAGCTTACATTAAAAAATTTTATCAAAATAAAATTAATTATTCATTGTTACCTTTGTCCGGACACAAGATTGTTTTCATTTTGTTGGGACAACAAGAAAAAAAACTAAAAATTTCGGATAAAAGAGCTGTGTCCAAACATACAGAATGATAATTAAAAACTTTTGGCGAAGTCCGCACATTCCTAGGTTAAATAGTGTCGGAAAAATTTGTCATACTAGGTTTGCCTTGCTGCTCAACGCCCTTAAGGTACTAAGGTAGTTAAATTAATAAAATTATGTTATATCGTAAATTATGTTCTATGATTAAAACATATATAAGCAATTAAAAACAAATAAATTACTTTGTGAGAGATAAAAAAATAGCGCTTTAAAGAACAAACATTTTTTCCTAATAAGTGTATTATATTCGCCTAAAATAATTGTATGCACAGAATTACTTTTTTACTTTTTATGCGTGCATAATGCAATATAATCATAAAGGGAAATAGTAAGTGCTTATTACGATAGTGACGTAACAATGTCGGCAAAACTCCAGCAGCCATAAGGGTTGAAATTGTATCGAGTCATAAGTGAAAGGCAAATAATGCAATAGCAGTGTGGCCACCCTAAAACTACCTCATAATATACAAAACGAGTTGATGCGCACATGGGCACAGGGGCGTTAAGCAAACATAGCCGACTTCCGATGGGGCTCACGTGAGCGCGGCGCAGACAAGGGTCGCGCCCCGCACTGTATAATTAACCTTTTTATTACACAACCCTTCAGGAAGAAGAAATAATAATCCAGGAAGAGGTTGTGTGTAATTGTTTATACAGGGAGCGCGTTTTACTAATTTAATGAAACACATTAGAGCCTTTTATTGTTTTATTCTAATTTCTAGAACTGGTTATAAGTGTTATTTCACATTTGATAATTATTATTATTACTACTCCAATTATGCACATCGTTACAGTCTGTATAATAATTACATTAAGGAAAATAATCCTGGATTATGAGACGATGTAGGCTAAGCGATCCTATGCTTCTCATAATATTAGGGGGCTGGGCTGGATGGTCGCCCTAATGAATAAAATAAGAAAATATGAACACAAACATTAACCCGGTTTTAAAACTTTTAATTCTCTTATCGACTATTAAATAAGTAATTTTTTACTAATGTTTCTACTTTTTTCATAAACTCAATTTTTACTTAGTCTCAATTATTGAATCGAAATCGATGAGCCTTTGATTTTCGTTCATTAAACTTAGTTATTCAGGTGTGCATATAATCAACAGTTGCCAAGAAGTTGATGGTTACACATGACTGTTTAGTCGATTATTCTGTCGCGCCCTCTCTTGTCGATAATATATGCACTTTTAGTTAAATCCATAGACTGTTAACATATATGATATGTAGTATCACATTATATGTGATATTATTCAACAGTTGCTCGATTAAAAGTTCCCATCTAAGGCTACCCTAATACTACAATAATATTCAAATATTTATTTTAAAAAAATTAAAGAAATAGAATAAAACATCGTTTTACGCAAAAAAAGAAACAATTAACAAAAAGGTTTTGAATTTAGAATCCACTCTGATTTTATAAACTTACTAACTTGAAGATGTCACTTTAGTTGTCCTCCTCTTTTCTTATAATAAATTAATAAATTTCATAAATTTTAGCATTGTACGGTAATAACACATCTTGAATACATAACAACCAACGTCCTTGCTGCACATACCGTCTTTGCAAGAGCATCAGAAGATTTATAGCCAGTTACTATTTGTCAAATAATGCGTATCTCAAAATAGCCGTGCAATAGATTACAATTGCTTGGGGTGCCGAATACAAATGCTCGAGCTATACATCACCCTTATAGAGTCCCTCTCCCCAAGGGCTGTCGTTATCGAGTAATCGTTTCGAATCCAATTGATCCATCAATATGTATAACGTCTTAACTTTTAGTGTAGATTGAGATAGAGTTTATATACGATATGGTTATTTAAATGTCCGTATTTACATTTCAAATAACTCGACTCGTACTTTATTGCTTTGAAGTATCGCCACCGTTTGGTTGGAATATTTAGTCCGTTTGGGCTCCTCTATGGCGTATTTTGAAAACGCATGCATACATTTGCCAAACCGACTAATCTAATTCCCCGCGAAATCAAATTCGCCCTTTCATGGTTCCGGATCATCGAAAGAATTTTGCGGGTAAAAAGAAGGATCATGAAATATTGCCCTGGCGAAGATTAACACGTCCCCAGGAAAACGAAGTGTAAAAGCAGAATTTTTCACATCAACGTGGTCCTATTTAGTTAATTTAGTGTGGTAATCAAAATGCGAATTGCCTTTTTGAGTGACGTGCAGAGCGTGAGCCCCGGTACTAATCCCATTAGCTCGAGGACCCCAATTTAAATATCTAATTATCCTGATTGCTAGAATCTGATATCTCAGATACTTATCTGGTGTACTCACCTCGTGACGTGTCATACGTATATTAATAGGTTGGAAATGCTTTTACGAGATTCGGAAATAATTGATTCGAGGTAAGTTCTTTAATTACATTTACATAACATTCATTAGAGCAGCCATCCCAGCGGCGCCAGATTTTTTCATTCTAATATGGGGAAAATGCACAATTAACTCGCTTCGAAAATTGGTGTTGATTAATATCTCGGAACGAAAATGGGGGTTGATACCTGCTTTTATCGACCAGCTAATGAATTACATACCTCTTTTTATTTTAGAAATTGAACGAATTCCCGATTTTTTTGTTAAATAAATAATAAGTAAAAATAATAATAAGCACCATTCAACATTTTACCGATTGGCATAAGAGGAATTACAGAGATTGTTTACTGTGGAAACAAACGGAGTTGCCTTGCTCGGAAAAGTTAGCCATTCTGGAAATTGCATTCCCGGGTTCATTAGTATGGGCAACCTCGAACAATAAAGCGGAAATAACAGCTGCCATTACAAATCTGCATGTTTCAATAATTCAGAGCGCAAGACTATTTTCAATATAGTCCCATGTTTCATGGCCAGACTGACAGGACATAAGTCAGAACAACTGTAATATAAAGATTCTGAAAGATTGCGAGCGATTTTTTCTTGTCCGTTTGACTTGAATTGACTTTTAAGGGTTTGTATTTCGTAAGATACATGTTCCTGAAAAGAAGCCGCCAACTAGGTGCCTCTCGTTTAAAATTGATGCGAGAATAAGTCAACTTCGATGATTTTTCCATTCTTTTGCAGTCGTAATTGTATGTGAAATCTACTCGTTGTCATTCTTTCATTTGATATTTAATTCTCGCAATTCACTATAGTTTATAAATATTCAGTTTCATGAATAATATGAATAATACACCTTGAGTATTTTTGTGCATAAATATTAGGTTTTGAAATATTCCTCCATCGATCCCGAGAGTCTCCAATTAATAAATTGGCCATTTCATTAGCAAGCGAGAGACGCCTCAACAAAGTAACCGAACCTAATAAACTCAATACAGGCTGGCCGTGTTTACGTATTATCAGGATTATTAACTGATTGGTGTTGGGTTACAATTGATTTCCTTCATTACGTGATTAGTTTGCTAAGCGTCCTTTGATACACCATTAGATTTTACAAATAGATCTTTAGGCCTTCCATTAGCATCAAAATCTTTTACGATTCATACATCAAATGTCCGTTATTACGATAACGTTGTAATCAAGTAATTTATTTAATTATTTGTTAGGAGTTCACATCTTATCATTTATACCCATTTGCATACGATCGAGAATAAATTAATAATACCACGCTTATAGTAGACTTTATAGTACGTGAATTATTAAAAATTTAATTATCTAATGATGTCTTTCCATATTATTCATACATATTATGTACAGGGTGTTCGGATTGAACTGTTTTATAAAAAATTTCAATTCCAGCTCTATGCCGCTATCAAAATAAGCATCAGAACTATACCGAACAGAGTTCGTAATCCTTCGGTTATAATCATTTATGAGAATACCGCTTTATTTGAATTTAAGGCTTGTGATTCGTCAATCAAACAAGGCCGTCTGAAATTTTAGACGGTCTTGGTTATGCAACCAAGTTTACTTGGCAGAATGAAATAATAAAGTGCATAATATATTGAAGGCGGCACCAAATTTAAATTTTTTATAAAACAGTTCAATCCGAACACGCTGTATACGTAATATTACTATCAATATTTATTTCAACGTGTATAAAAATGAAAATAGGTACTTGTTACTGGGCGTTTGTTTGTTCGTACTGAAACGCGCAGGAAAATGATTTCATGTTGTTGGCAACAGTGGTCCCCAACTAGTGACAGCTCTCTGTTTACCAATATACATAACCTACTAGATAACTAATTTTGTTTAAATTATTCTATTTTGATCTTCATAATGGTCAGTTGTACGGCTTGTGATCTAGCAAAAGGTTTTAAAACTCATTCACCAAAACTAACCTATCACAGGTATAGACATAATATAAAGATATAATAAATTGTACTACTATATAATTACGCTCTAAATTCCAGCAAAACATGTATATTTTAAGAACTAAAATAATAGTTGTCTTTAACCCATTTAATGCTAAATCCACACAACTAAAATTTTTATATCTCTCAGAAAGTTTTATTCTGTTTTAATGAAATTTTTACAGCAGACTAAGACCACGTCCGCATTGATAGGTGACTTATTTAGTGCCTAGATGCCTCACGCCTCATAACATTTGTTTATTAGTTCCTCGAACCTAGCGAGGCACTTGGCGTATAGCAAAGTTAATCAAACGTTGTAGAATAGAGTTGAATCCGCTTATTGCGACTTCAGTTATGACAACCAACCGTTTTTAACAACGTAAACATATACTCATATTAGGTTTTTATATAAATTGCTATGAATGTACATCCATTTAGTACGACTTCACTTTGAACGACGTATTTTTTCAATAAAATCTCCGGTTTAAACGACGAGCGTCTTTTTTACATACCCCCAGTTCTCTTTACAATGATGATTGACGCGCGATAGTGTTAGTATTTGGTCAACTATTGATAGGTCATTACGTTCGTACGAAAAATTAGTTCTATAAAACGTAAATCTTTCTCAATTGTTAGTGATTAGTAAGTCCAAACGGCCAAAAAGTTTTAAAGATATATGAATATTGCCTGAGATTTTTACCTGGGTGCGTGTTTGGGATCGTGAACTAACAAACAAAAAAAAAATCCTGCTCTTAGTTGACAATTGGCCAGCACATCCTACAATCACTGACTTGAGAAGTATAACTCTTGTTTTTTTTTGCCAACCAACTCTATTTCGGTATTGCAACCCATGGATCAAGGAATTATTTGAACCTTGAAACTAAACTTTCGCAAAAATCTTGTTTTAAAAATTATCGACTGTCTTGATACAAAGGAAGCTGCCAGCGCCAAGCATCCAAAAAGTACAGTACTCGATGCCATTTTAATGATTTATGATTCTTGCAACAAACTTACTACTCAAAAGACAATTTTTAATTGCTTCAAACATGCTGGATTTGTCCAAAACAATTTACCCTGTTCCAATACCTTAATCTCAGATTTCGACGATCAAGATGACTTACCGCTGTCTGTTTAGATGAAAACTTTTGATAATCAACTAACAAAATTACAGACTTTTTGATCTAGTTACATATATAGGTACAGTCTATTGCTCTTCAAATATGAATTTCCTGCAACAATTATATCTAAACGACTAAAACACCTGATGAAAGCTTGAGTAAAAGAGTCGTAACTGTAGTGCCCTTCAAAATAAATCGAATAGGGTGTAGGGTTTTATTTCAAACCAAACAATAAAATCATTGAGAAAATTAGATATAGCCAGTCGCATTTTTTGTGCCACAGGCCATACATATAATTACATTAAAACTAAAATGTATATGTATAGCGTTCGAGTTAAAAGCTTGTTTTGTGTTCATAGGCATTCATTCCTTATATATCTACATCCACAACACTTAAGAGTCAGAATCATAATAAAAAAGAAAAAACTAAATTTCAAATATCCGTCCGTTTTGTGCGTCGTCCAGTTAGTATGACGTATTACCACCGGTCCCTTATACGTCCCTATATCCAGATTCTACTGTATATGCAACTGGACGCACTGCGAGCTTGGCGCCTTTGCTAATTGCCTAGTGATCAGCACAGTAAACAAGCAAGTTGGTTTTTTGTCACGAGGCATTGTGTACCCTAGCAGGAAACCAGATGAATGTCGCTAGGTGACTAGCAAAAGCGCTGAGTGCCCAGTGTGTCCATAAACAAACGTCATGAGGCACTATGAATCTAAGCACTAAGTAAACCGTCTATCAGTGCGGAAGTGGCCTATGTGACTCTTAGGTCTACGCAGTTATTCGGTAAAATCGCCAGAAATGTTTGAATGCACAAATGAATTGATCTTTGTTCTTGTGTCTTATTACTCTGGAAATGCTTCTAACTTTCGACGAACTTTGTGAACACACAATCGGAGCAACTTGAATAAATTGGGAGATTAAGAAATCGCATATAAAAAAGAAAATACTTGTTACGGCGAAGTTGCAAGTATATATGAAGCGGTCCGCAGCCAAAGTGCCCATATCCATTTGAAAAATGATTGGAGATATACCCTTTTGCTATACATATCGTTAGCAACAGGACCTATCTTCATTTATTTTACAAATGGATATGGGCACTTTTGCCGCGGATTGCCTCATATGCCAATGTCCTCAAAAACCTGATGCATCCTATATATATGTAGGGCACTAGGCAGGCAATATGACGAAACGAACTTATTATGTAAAGAATCTGAATATTTTATTCATTTTATCTTGTAATTTAGTTTTGTGTTCGAGTATAAAATAAACTGTATCATCAACATTCTCACAATATTAGTAATATCAGTAGTAATATGTAGTAAGCCAAGTCTAACAACAATCTCAAACAATCACAATAACTTAGTTGCTATTATTATATAATTTATTGATTAATTCCAACTAAAAGTCTGTACTTTGCAACTAAGATTTTATTGTGCAACCGGTTTCGGCCCGTCAACAGGTCATCTTCAGGCGCATCTAGTCATTTTCTAAAACTCTTTAACTAACCGGGATGCTACATAAATGTCAGGTAAACAATTAATTTTCCCTACAAGTAGGGAAAGATCTTATGGAGACCCTCCGCCCCACAACGGTCTGGTGGTAAACTTTTTTATTTATTATTGTTGAAAAAAAATTGCTCTTAAAACATACCACAGATGACTTCGACATTTAACTAATACTTGTGTGAAAGACATAAATTCATTACCAAGCTAATGAAAAGATCAAAATATGTAGAATAGAAGTGATAAATTAAGATAATATAAATTCTTATTTCAACAATGCCAGAGGATGTTTCAAATAATAATTAATCCCTTTTGAAAAACTTTACATATAGATTGTAGAATTGAGAGAGTAATTACCATTCAAACAATATACATAATGTTAGTAATGATTTGAAATGAAAATCATCCAGATGTTTATAATAATCTTCAAAATTCTCCTAAAGAAATCCTAAGGGTGAAATACACGTTGAGAATAAGTAGAATAAAGTAAAATTATTTAGTGGAACACTACACTTTGATTGGGCCAGTAAAGCTAATTTTTTTTTTTAAAGTTACAACCAATTATTTTACTGTTACAAGCAATGATTTTATCGTTACGAGCAACTATACTACAATTATTTTATTCTTTATTTCTAGGTTCCCAAAACATCTAGAGAAACAGAACTCCTGGACCCAGTTTGTTAATAAATGAAACTAGCAACCTACCCGGTACAGTCAATAATTATTATGCTCTCAGCACTTCACAGAGGAATGTATCAACAAAACTTCATGTGCTGGTGCGACTCTGAGGTAATGCAGTACCCACAATTGTTATCAACCGAAAAAAATATATAACTATGTAACGTATCAATTAAAATGACATTGTAATTTTAAAATTTACAATGGCCAATAGCTATATTAATAATAGCAAATAGAACTGATATTATTATTTATTATTGCTGAGGTGGTTCCTAGTTGGCCCCCGCACTTCGACCTGTTGGTCCTTTGTGCCCTCCTTATCCCGCACTACAGCAGTTCTGTGTCTTTGACAAAGTCCAGAAGCTGCTTGTAATGCGCTCTCTTGATCACCTCTGGTTCGACCTTTGTCGATCCCAGGGTCCTGAGTC
>JAWQRP010003813.1:0-12759 GCA_033557875.1 Quadriops clusia
TAAAATGTATGTGTATATGATAATATGTACACGTGTACATGGTCAGATGTACATGTGCACATGGAAATAAGTATACGTGTACATGGTAATAAATATATGTGTACATGGCTGCCCGTGATTTTTCACGCGCATTAACTAGTTTTAATATAATTATTATATACGAAATTATTATATATGCATTTTTATATAAATAAATGAAACGAATGAGCATTATTAGCATTGTGCCATCGCAGACTTTAAAAATGATCCACTTGTTCCATATAGGCAACCACATTTACCCCAGTACGATTATTCCTCAGGTTAGAATTGTACCTACTAATGCCCACATAACAAATCCCCTTTGCTCCTTGTTGTGAGCAGAATCAGGAATTTCGTTCTATTGTACGTAATGGAGTTATTGCCGTGCTTAATATAAAGTCATTATCGACAACTCCATCGCATCGTTCTCGAGATAATCAGATGCAAACAGCTGCATCGCGCTTAACCGCGAGGATTGTAAGTTAAACACTTCCCCAAACTATCATATTAAATTGTTGACTGAATTTTAACACACGGGGTGTTAACGGCAGTTGGAACAAACGCCCATTCCGAAACCCTTTAACGTCTTTATAACGCCGTAATGAGTTCTTTACTTAGTGGATTACATTCCTCTTTTGAATTATTTAACACTTTACTCCCTGTGTATGCGTTTAATATCACACAAAGCGTCCCAGATTCAGCACTTTCTAAATATGTTTGTGCCGACTAAAATATTTTTTATTTTTATTTCTGTTTGATGGTTGAAACCCGTACATTTTTTTTTGTGTAAACTAAAACAATTATTCACACTAACTAAATTTTTTATTTATTATTATGTATCTCTATATCGGACGTTGCTTACTTTTCTTTTCTTCAAGAACCTTAAAGGACTTTCTTGGTTGTAATCATGTGGAATCTCTCATATCTTTCTGACAATAATTATAATATAGTTAGTGGATTTGGATTATCTGGTGCATCACATAAATATAGCTAGTAATATATCTATATCCACAGTTAAAGTCAATCAGCAGCAATCGTAGGACACGTACAATAATAAGTATAAACATTCACATTGACAGTATACAAACATAATATGGATCTAACTCTGGAAGATTTCTTAGAATACAAAAAAGCAGATGCCTAAATTTAAAAAGTTACTTAACAGAAAAAAAATAAGCAATTTATTATCATTCTGTATGATTTCTCTAATAATTGTTATCTACCTAAATTAAACATAATTCAGAGGATTAAGAAGTGTGAATCTCTAAAAAAAACAGTGCGATCTAACAATGTGTATACTGAAATTGAGGAAAATAATGCCGGTCAATTGATGACGACTTTTTGCAACAAATTACTAATGAAACAGAAGAAGGTACGTTTTACAAATATTATTTTTTTATATTTCATAGCAAAACTTTCTTTCATAGCATGTTCAAATGCAGAACCTGATACAGAGGCAGAAAATATACATTATGAAGTACAACAATTGAAAACTGAAGTTTTACAAATTTTAAAAACACCTCGGCATGTCGGTCTACTAACTACTACTTCTAACTAATCCCACTAACACTAAACCGACAACAATAGATCCTGAACATTCAAAAGTTAAAAAGAAGAAAAATAAACTGACAAAAAACGAACGGGTTCTTGATAAAAAAAAATGGAATTATTAGGTACAAGTTGCAGAGGCAACATCAGCATCTTTATAATATTTCTACTTAATAGGTATTTTTGTTAAATATAAAAAGTATCTCTTTGTAAAAGTGCACCGCTCACACTGTAAAAGTGTGAGATTAGAGCTCGAGAATAAAACAACTCGTTTGAAAAACCTTCTTTTTGTGACCAAACTCGCAATTTACACAAATAACTATTTTTTTTCATTAACACATAATTCGGCCACTATTGGAATATTTTCCCTTTGGGCCATCATCAATTTTATTTTTGAGAATACTCAATATTACACGTTCACCAGACAATCACAACATCCATGGCGCGGCGGGATTCGAACCCCCGACCGCCCGGACACAACGGCTCAGCATACCAACGCCGCTACCGTTGCGCCACGGACGCTCCCCTCGACTATCCCTTAGGGGAGGCGCAAGTGACTTTCATGGTATCGCTTCGTCGGTGGAGATGGGGTTTTCTTGCGTCACTCGGCAGGTCCCAACTCGTCTTCGATTGCTTACACTTGGGCCTCAGTTCCGAGAATTTTGGCCCCTGGCCGAAGTTGCCACATTCTATAGACTACTGGTAGTGCACATGTAGCATTATATATTACTGTGATTGCTCCGATACGAAAAAAGTTTGAGGGATCACATTTTATTGACGAACTAGACTATACTTATCTCGATCGGGACCGGAAAAGTAAGGGAATGAAAAAATGTGTTATTGGTCCTCGGTAATATGTTATGCAAGTAAGAGGGAATGTCCGCGCGGGGACGAGACAGCGCGCACAACTCTTATTGAAAATTCGATAAAGGTTCGGGATGACCGGACGTGCACGTCAGAAAGCAGAGTGTCGGTAAGAAAGTTTGACGTCGAGAATCGGCGTTGAATACGGAAAATGCGCGGTTTGATTTAATTTTTAAAAAGCGGTGGGTTTCCGGGGAAATATTTTAACGAACGCAAGGAACAGAACAAACACAAAAACGAGCAGATAATATTGAAACAAGGGAACGCCGCGCCGTACACATATGTGCGTTTGTAAAACTTCGGAGGGAAACAATAGTTAATTATTGCAAAGTTCGGATGCACGAAAGGGCCCGGAACAAATACGGTCAATATTTTCCGGTTTATGTCAGTCTGAAGTCGGACGCATTACGGAAGAGAAAGCAGATAGACAAAAATAAGTTCGATAGTGCGTTAACTGTGTATGTATATGCTAACAAAATAACAACTCACACTGATTAGTTGGCGGCGGAAGGCGGGGTAGGAGAAGGAGAAGACCAGTGGCGGCGCGGTGGTGCGAGATGAAGATGGGGAGGACGAGAGTCGGGAAAAACAAAGCTTGCTAGAATCTAGTGTGGCGCGGCGTTCTTTCAAGATCTGGGACTGGGCCCAGACGGGAGACGGGAAGTTGGGGGTAGGGTAGTCGGAGAAACTACATATTAGTCCTCAATTTGGAATAACGTTGTATTTTCAAATTTGTAACTAAAATTGGGCTCGGTAAACAGAAAGGTAATCTAGGTATCAAGTCCGCAAAATACTCGTCGGTTTGGAGGGGTAACAACGAGGACGATATGACAACGACGACGGCGATAATAGCAACTGGAACGATGATAATGACAACGTGGACTACGAAACGACCGACGACGTCAACGACAAAGACAACGACTACAACGACAAAGACAACGACTACAACGACAAAGACAACGCCTACAACGACAAAGACAACGACTACAACGACAAGACGATAATGTCAATGATGTCGGAGACAATGACAGTGACGTCGAGGTAATAGCACCGACGACAATGACAACGGAAACGTATCGTCCCGGATCTCTCTGCTGAGTGCCGAAATCTGGAGATGGAGAAGCAGTCGAATCGGGGCGAGTGTGTAAACGCGGATAAGTGGTAAACAAGGTAGTAAATTTCCCTCGCGTTCGCCGACGCGACTGCCTGGAATCGCTGCCCTTTTCCCGCCCGCTACATTACTTCGCCTAAAATGTACTCGCGTCAAATATTTGCACGGCCAAAAAGATTATTTATGTCGAAAACTGTATAATAGGAGATCACACATGCACGTGCAAATCCACTCGACTAATTGCTAATTGCTAATTGCGACTTTTCGCCATAACGAACGCTGCCGCCACCAGGACCATTCGATTCGTCTGCGAAAACGATGTGGAGGGATGATGTATGAGTGGCGAGGGTGTGGGTGGGTGTGGGTGGTTATGGGGGGTGACATGGAAGGGTGAGGATGTGGGTGTGAGTGTGAGTGTGCGGACGTTGCCGTTACATATTTTCGAAAACGGTCCAAGTTCTTTTGGTCAGGCTAATTTGATTTCCTCAAATTGGTCGGTCGTAAGTCGGTCGGCGGACGGGACCCGTCAATGAGGATACGTTCGGATGCAATTAGGTAGGAAGGGATGAATGTTTTTGCTAGATTTCAAATCCGTTCGCCGACCACGATTGAGAAATCCTTCTGTTTTTTATATGTAGATGGAGCTTGAATCCTTGAGATGATTGAAAAGCCTGCCGGGACAGAGGCAAGGTTTTGCAGTGCCGACGCTGCCGCTGACTCTGACTCTACCGCCGACTCTAACACAGCCGAAACCCCTCGAATTCACTAATCAAATCGCCAATTCGGATATTTTTCTAATTACGGTTGCGCGCATTGTACATGGAGACGTTAATTTACATCGAAGGAAACGTCGATATTCGTTAATTAAAAACGATACAGGAGGAGGAATATGTATATTTCAATTGTTTCTTCATCTTGAACCTTGGACATGAGGTATATATTTTAATAATTGTTTCAGGTGGCTTGGATGCATTTCGAACAATCTGCGATCCTAACTGTCCACAATCACGTCATCACCCGCAACCCCAGAATAAGCGTAACCCATGACAAGCACAGAACTTGGTTTTTGCATATCAGTAACGTTCAGGAAGAGGATAAAGGCAGGTACATGTGCCAAATTAACACAGTCACGGCGAAGACGCAATTTGGATACCTCCACGTCGTAGGTGAGTACGAGTCCCTTCAATGTTGGGTTTCAAAGAACAATCTTAAGGTGGGAGTACACTTAAACAGCTTAAACTGCGAGTTCATTTATTGGAATTGAAGCGCAGAGAATTGCTAGTTTGCATGTAAAAAAACCCAAGGTGGTCGAGGGCTGTCGAATTCGTCGAATCGTTCCGATGACGAACCTTTCATTTATTTACATGTAAACCAGATATTCTCTGCGCTTTGACTCTACTAAGTGTACTCGCACCTTTAGAAACATTTTAACCGATGGATGTACGAAGCGAAACGAATGTTTCCAAACGTGGTGACGCCTCATGCAGAATTTGTGAAAAACCCACTCCCTTTTCCGCCCCTCTCGACGAGTTCCCCGTTAATTCTTGCTAAGTTAATTTAAAGAAGTCGAGGTGTAATTCCGAGAAATTCATTTTTAAACTCGTTTTACTTAACACTGTCCCGCTCCATTAGAGTCTGAACGATTTTGGTATTTCGATGTTGCTCTCGTGTTCGTCTTCATTTCCGTTCTCGTCTTCGACTTTGTTTAGCTTCATCTTCGTTCCCCTCTTCATTTTTGTCTACGACCCGTGTTCTTCTTCGTCCCGTGTTAGTCTTCGTCCCGCTTTCGCCTTGTCTTTATCTGCATTCTCTTGATCCTCTTCATTCATATCGTAATCAACCTTTGGCGATGAGTTAAACGTTACGCACATGAATCCTCCACCCCACACGTTTACTCCCTAGAAAAAAGTTTTTTAGATTCTCAAATTGGTACCCCGTAAACCGAGAAGTAGTAAAGCGGGATTTTATAAAATTTAATTTATGCATTCGAAATGCTGAAAAAGTAACTTTGGACAGCGTTTCGTTTCTGGAATAAATTAAACGCAGCTTTTACTGGTTAATATTCAAGGCGAGGAACCCGGAATGTTATTTGTTTCTTAAAGAAACCGCCGCGCACTGTCGCGTCGCCGCCGGTACGAAAAACAATGACCGTAAATTATAAGTTGGATGTAAAATAGTTATTTCTTAATTAACAACTGCGCCCATATAAGTTATTGTTCGTCTGGTTTAACAGATTTTGAAGCAAAAAGACGTCCCCGCATTCAAGTTAATTAATTGCAATACTTTTGACAATGCATTTGAGATTATACAATGAATTGTCGTTGAACTTCTCTTGTAGGGTGCTACAGAGTCGGACTAGAAACGTACTCCCTTTAATGACTGCAGAACAGAACAGAGCAGAACGCGCTCTCGCCGTCGCCATCGCCCTCGCCCTTGCCCTCACCCTCGCCCTAGCCCTAGCCCTAGCCCTCGCCGACATCCTCATCGCGCCCTCGCCCGAATGCGAACGCCCTGGGCCTCTGATCAAACTCCCTACTGACGCACTTTCCACTTCTACTTGTTAGTTCCACTTACAACAAATAATGGGTAATAAATGATTTATAAGAAACAGCACTTCTACTAATTTACAAAATTTTCCAATGCAGGTACACCTTTCCACTTTTACTATATCTATGTTGTTAACTTACTATGGTCTACACGTCTAGGTACTAGGATTAAATAGAAAAAAAATTTACAGAACCAAAAAATATATAATATAAATAAGTCGTCCGTTGTTTGGACCTATATTTTGTATCCTGTTCGAGGTATGCTAAACTTCGTAGGGAAAATATTACGCCAAAGAAAGACAGGACCATTAAGGCGAGAGCTGTAAATGAGAAGGAAACAACGAGCAGGGCCGTACAGGGTAAAACTTTACGAAAAGGGTACCCAAAAGAACTTATTTTCCGTCTGATCTTAAAATCACCCCCCTATTGCAGTAAATACTAGTACACTAATTTTTGTACGAACACTATCAAGAATGGTGCCTGAAAACCTGTTTTATTTTATTAGTTATTCATTAATTGTTTAACTAGATCATTCCAACGCCGGTGGGACTCCTGAGGCGACGGCGTTTTCAATTGTCGCTTGTATGACAATTATCTTTGAGTGGTATACACCCTGTAATTTCCAAGACGACAAATTATCGGATATCGAGTTTGCTATATTTGGTTGCTCGGAACTACCCCTACTGTACTACTCGATATAGATGAGACCATGTATCGTTACTTTAGTACTAATGTGGGGTCACGTCAAATTACTTCCGTCCAATCACAAATATCACAACCTACCTTTCGTCCAACTATGATTGCACCTGAACTTATCTTCAAGGTATTGATTTACTCGCACAAGTAACCAATGCTTCAAAATATGGGCGAAGTAATAAATTTTAGTTCACCCGAAATCTGACAGACCGCGCGACGGCAGTTTAGGGATAAGACGGTTTCATTCGCCTGCCCTCAGCAAAAGTTTTTTTTCGCGAAAAAAATAGTAACAAATACTTTTCCTTTAATAAAAACATTCATATTCGAAAGTTACGTTATTTACGCACACATTATTTACACACACATTATTAACACACACATTTACACACACATTTACACACATATTTACGCACACATTTATGCACATGCTCTTAATTCAATAACATTTTTAAATGCGAAAAAAAACTTTTTTCAATGCGAACTTTCACCTCTCACTGTCTGAACTAACCCTGAAAAGTGATGAACGACCGTTTTTACCGATGTACACATTAGATTTTTCATGAACCCGGCAAAAATAATTAAATTAACCAACTTTTGACGGTGAAATTCACATTTCGAGGTTATGTCCATCAGTTATTTTGAAGCCGTCAGGCATCTAAAAATGTCGCGAAATAGGTAGCGTCGCTCCATAACTTTGTTGGCCTTCCATTCGTAGTTCAGTTGAAAGAAACAGCATTGACAGACTTGTAGATATTTATGTTTAGTGTAAAACTGACTTCGACTATCCGAACGGACGGTGGTAATGTACCGATTTCAAGAGTAGTCCACGCGAACAACTTTTAAAACTTAATAATTTACAGAGGTCATCCCTTTCACGCACGAGAATCGACTAATCTTCGAGATAACCGCTCACTGGCCACACCCGCCGGTGACTTGAATTTTCTAATCTTCATTTATTATGCATTCGATTAACATCAAACGGCGTAAGATTAATAACACTTCTGATTAAAATAAATGTGCACTCCCGCTTTTTGAATCGGAATAAAGAAGAAACCTCGCGAAGATCGTGCCATCAACAATAAGGAGAGCTGATGAAAAAATTCCAAGCTAGTTGTCGTTTCAGCCCCGGGAAAAGGCGCGTCGTTTGATTTAGTTTTCATTTTTAGCGACATAAGATGAGAAAATTACTTGTTTAATGGCACTCTAGATAAACTTACAAAATAAAACTGAACAAAGTACCTAATTTAGACAACAAATCTTTACCGAGCAAGCTCTTTTTTCGCCAAATTAACTTCCGTCATGCAGCTTACAAATTACTCTTTCTTTCTTTCGCTTTTGCGGGTCTGAAGCTCCTGGAATGAGTTAGGTTGTACCTCGTAACGCAAAAATGTGCAATAGAGACAGGTGTGGCGTCGGCCCGGCGCCAGCGTCGCCTCACCGACGCGGCTTTTCGAAAGCGCTTTCGTTTTTGGCCGATGCGTGCCTTCTCGAAAAGAACTTATCCTCAACTGTTGCATCCTAATTACCTCCCATAAATCTTCCTGGGTAAAAGTCCGCCGACACGTCGTTTTTTTAATGAAACAATAAATTCGTAAATTTTCTCACGGAAAGTATCGAATGTGCATTTGTGAGAGCAAGTGGGAGAAGTGGTGTGGGTGTTACAGTGACGGAGGTGGTATAAGTGGGTTAAGTAACAGGTGGAGGTGGTGTAAGTGGAGGGGGTGGTCTAGGTGGAGGAGGTAGTTTACGTAGAGGGGTTGTGGTGATGGAACAGATAGAGGTGGAGGCGCGGGTGGTGGTGTTGGTGAAGTCGGTGGTGGTGGCGGTGACGTCGGTAAAGAAGAACGCGTGCGAGCGACGAAAAGCGGAAGAAGGGGAGAAAAACCTTGATATAAATACGTCTCTAATAGCCTCTTCAATTTGGCAACGAAGAGCATCCACTTGAGCTTATCTATCGCTCTTAATGGGATGACTTCAATCTCAAATGAGAGTGAACAGACTTCTTCAAACTTGGAGAACTAAGCTGTAAGAGTTTTAAAGTGGTTTGTTTTATAAGTATTGTAAGTTAAAATTAGATACGCTAAAATTTTAATATTCTTGTTAAAGAAATTGCCTTATCTCTTTCATAAAGTACGTTAAATTATACGGGGTAAAGTGCTGCTGCTGGTTAGTTCGCTCTTATTAAGGAGCACCGTTACTCGAGTAATTTATACCATTTAGAAAAATTTATAATGCTAGCCGTGTTATTCCGAACTTTTTTTCCGACAACAAAACAATCGCCCGCATCCGCGCTCGTCTCGCGCGCTTCTTTGCTCACACGCTTTCCGTTCTCATTTTCATTAAATTGGCCGAAATAAGGAAAGTTTACTTTACGAAATAGGCGCATTATAAATGACATGTAAATCAGTTAGTTACCTCTAGCCCCTAACGCAGCAAAATCATATCGTATCGGAAACCTAGCGGAAACTGAATCCCCCTCTTTTTCCCCCACCGGCATCTCCCCCCTCACCCTTCGTTCTTTTCGTTTTTTCTTCCCCCACCGCTCGTTCTTTCCCCCACCGCTCGTTCTTTCCCCCTCACCGTTCGTTCTTTCCCTTCGTCAATTTCTCGAGGTGCATTAATGAATTACGAACCGCATTTCGACCGTGAAATTAAAACTAAAAATGCTAGAAAACGATCTATCATCTTTCCGATCTCCTGCTGCTGCGATAACTGTGATCAATTTTACGTCTTTGCACAATAAGTGGCCGTAAATAAATGTCAACATTATAAAGAAAATTTTCATCGATTCATTTATTGGTGAAATCTCGAGAATTACTCTGAAAACAACTACAACTGATAGTGAACTAAGAAAAAAGACATTTCGCATTGAGTCAATTTGTTTTTTATTATTAGTTAAAACATCCAACGTTCCGACAGGTTCTATCTCTCCGGCTGTCGTAACATCATGTCATTATTCAGAACTCTCAGGGCAAAACTCTTTTCCAATGTTAATTCTGAAGAGGCGCATCAATTTATTTGAAAGAAATGTGGGTTTTGCTCCTTTGTTAGGTTTCCCCATAAAGCAGGCTGGGAAGTACTCAAGTTGAAAAATTTTATGTTAATAGCACACCACCTCTGCCCAATAAAAGAATTTCCTCTTGGTGTTCGCATCCTTAACGCGTAACAAACGCTACGTTTCGATTTTCTACTGTGCAAATAACATACGACTTCTAAGTCGCGTGCGGAGAAGAGACACTCCTTCGGCCCTCCAATTAAAACACCAAGGACATTTTTGAATTTCACTTGAGTCATTAAATAAAGAATTTATTAAATATCTGTTTGCTTCTGCGATAACGAGACACGAACGCAATATTATTAATACCAATTTATGTTTTAAAAGGCGGCCTTTTTGGTCTTTCTGGAATCTCCGCTGTATACAGGAGGACGTTTCGCAGTCGTAATTAAAAATTAATTAAATAAAAGAAAAATTAAATACTGGCTTAGCTACCTTCGTAGTTGCCGCTAGGGTAGCGGCGCGCTCGTCTCACCAATTTATTACTGCTCGCCACTCGCCACTCGCCTTTCACCATCTTCCATTCACCATTCCTCGTTCGCCCTTTGCCATTTACTATGATATTTACATATATCTATGTAGGTAAGATTTTCAGCTTTCAGAATGAAAGCCCTCCTTTGGTGATGTAATTTAAAAGTAATCTATACGCTTAAACATTAAGAGCCTAACATCTATCACAGTCGATATGTGGATCATGGTAATCAACCAGACGGATTTCAATGATCATTCACATTGTAAATTGCAACACCCTCCGAAATAAATATTCTTAAGCGTCCCTTACCTGATGCGCAAAATGCGAGGTTATGAGGTAAAGGTATTGTACCAACATGCACTACTTGTCGGAGGTATTACTAAAATAGTTTTCAAACATATTTCCCAAGAATGGTTTTCCAAAAAATAAATCCCTAAAAGATTTCCAGAAATCTGAAGTAATCTAAAAGTAATTCGAATTAAACGAATTTTAGGTGGAAAATACTCTTAAGTGCTATGTAGCCTCAAAGAATTATATGACAAACGGTACAGAAAAGTTACGTAAAAGTGCAAGATGGACGTGTCCCCTCCAGGAGGGAAAAAACAAGGATTTACTGATAAAAAATTGCACGTATGCACGCGTGCGTCCCGTCTACGCGATGTTCGTGTTGCATTAGAGAACAAAATTGATAAAAGTTTTTGGAAGAAGAATGACGTACGAGCATTCGATCTACAGAATTACAAGGAGCTTTCGAAAGGATTCGTCGATGGAGGAAAGGTGTTTTTTATGGGTGTATTCGTTTGCAGAGTGAACGAGGCGATCTCTTTAATTTCGAATAACACGCACGTAATGAAATGCATAAGTTTCGCCTAGTTTTCTTCCGGTAATTACTACTTCGGTTCCGCGTTAAGCAGATGGCGCCGCACCGCGGCGCCGCCGTCCCGACGCGATGCGATCGCGGGCGGAAGTCTTTTGATGTGAGCTGGTTCAAAAGTGCGCATCTGCATTTGTATGCAGCCTCAGTTTCAGCCTTAGCTTGAGCCTCGAACTCTGTTTCAGCCCCGTGCGTATTTATACACCTCCCTTCTCAAACTTTACTTCAAAGGTAAGAAATTTTGTTTAGCGACGTACTCGAATTTTCCCGCCCGGCTAGGCGATGAATTGCGACGCGTCGTGTATGTATACGTGCACTCCGACCGAAACCGCCCGGTTTTAATTGGTATCGCCTCTGAAAATTTTCCTCTTTTCATTCGCGATTCCTTTGCAGCGCCTCCTTTCTTTTCCCTTCGGTTTTTGTTTTCAGTCGGCGATGTTAATACATGCATTTTTGAATAGCGGTTCACTTTGAACAATCCTCCATCCGCGTATTGGCATACTCTTGGCCACAATAAACTATACTCCTACAACCTTTATGGGGTAGGAAATCCGATTTTCAGCGCAAGACGAGGAAAAATGGAAGTAGGAATGGGGGGAATAAGCCCAAGCCGTAGAACACAGGCAAATAAAATGAAGCCAAAATTTAATGCATAGTGGGAGAAGCGACGGTGTGCCGCGATGATCACGCTTGCGCAAAGATTTCTTGGACACGAGGTACAGACAAACAAACTGTATTTACATCGCATCGGAGAGCAATCTCTCATGTGTGATATAAGTAACACACGCCAAGACGACCGAGAGACAACTGAGCTCAGATCTGACTGCCACTCGAGGACACTAATTTCCGCACCCCGCTAACCCCCAACGTTGCAACACATTATTACCATAGAGGTTATTCCCTCCCTTTCGTACGTCCATTCGAAGAAGGCTCATGTTTGTATGAGCTGATGCATGTATGCGCAGATGTATGTATTGTGAAAGTATTCCACTATCCACCTTAATTAATAAAACTACGGGTCTTATTAAAATTGATGTTACATATGTGACCAGCTGTTTATTTAAAGAAAAGTAGTGTAACAGAACCGATATTTGGTGACATATTGTTATTAATTAATAACCCTCGGTTGTGGTCCTTGGCGCGATCATATAACTTGCAATTTGGTGGACCACATCGTTATGGGTGCAGTAACTTCGTTATCTGAAATAAATGTAATTTTTTTGTTGAATTTGTTTACTTCGACTTGCTTTATTTGGACTCTGATATGTGAGGGTAGGAAACGAATGAAACACACAAAATGGTGGAAGTCAGTTTAATACATTTATTATAAACAACTTTTGCAAAATCAACTTTACAGAGGCAATCTTTCGACACTTAAACATGCGACACGACACCTTACTTAACTAATAATTGACAAAATGATACTGTGACGTTCTGGGGGGGGGGGAGGGGGGGGGTCATAGCTGAAAAGCTAAAATCGAAAAGATCCAAAAGGGAAAGGCGGGAAATTCAAATCAACCCGAAACTCTATTTGGCCAAAATTACCTGTGATCGTCTAGTATTTGGTAGGAACCC
>JAWQRP010003814.1:0-12757 GCA_033557875.1 Quadriops clusia
AAGTTATTGTATTTATGGTAAGTTAAATCATTTTCAATATAAAATGCTAACGTTTCTTCAGGTGTATAAGGTTTTGTTTTCGTCTGAGCACCAACAAAAGATTTTTTATACCTGCTCGCTCTTTTTGAAGACGTTTGAGTAATATGTCTCATGAGCAGCATCTCTGCTACCTGACGCATATAAAGACATTTGAGTGGCAACAGTAAAGATGTCTGGTGAATGACCATCTGTATTTTTTTTTAGCAATTCGTTGTTGAGATCTTTTACTGCTTTCATTGAAAGATTTTTTGGGTCTACCTGCACCACTAGTCGAGGGACTTGTAAACGCGTCTTCCGTTGTAACCTGGACAGACGATGACCCTGACCGATTTCTTACAATAGTCTTTATGACTTCAGGAAGTTTTAATTACCCGGACAATCATTTACTGCTCTGCTTACAAAAATTGTTCTGGTGACGACCGCTTTGTTTCCATTTTCTATTGAACGCTGTAATAAAGTTTTGGACAATGGGTTTTAAGGATTTTAAAACGGGATTATCTCTAGAAACATCTAGATTCAATTTCTCAGTAATATAATGACTAAGTAGCTTCTTCTCGTCCTTCCTATCCCGAAGAAATGCGACTATGTCCTTACGTAGGATTACGCACAGTTCTAAAAAAAATGGTTGAGTTCGTGTCGCACGTCTCCGCACTTTCTAGTTATTACTATATGAAAGTATATTAAATTTGTGAAATTTTGATATACAAATTATTACGTCTGCGGGCGGCCTTCATAACTAACTATTTCTTTCATATAAGTCCGCAATGATCGTTATCCGCGATAATCGTTTTTCCTAACCATCACTGCGAAAACGATAAATCGAGGTTTCACTGTATTATAATAAAGTGGTCACCAATAGTGAGAAACGAACCGATTCCCATGGCCATTGGACAGCCCTGGAGCCCCAAGAAGACGAATGCCTCCGCCGTGCCACCAGTTCGTGTAATGTGTATTAATGTGTGCGTTCGTTAATGTAGGGAGGGCCCTAATGCACACAGCTGATGCGATTATCATATGGGGTTGACGTCATCGACGACTGCAGTCATCGTTCATCGTTTGACAGCCAAGGTCGCCTTTCAGATTTAACTCTCGAGACGAGCTCGCCGTCTCGAGCAGGAGAGGAGGTTCAAATCTCTACTCTAAGCACCAACATTGGAATATGTAACAGAAATAACACCGAGCTGCCATCTGTTTAATGTTCCCGCTTCTTTCTCCTACGATTGAACAATCGAGAAACGGTTCCGATGTTCAGCTTTCTTGGTTATTCAGTTTTTTTAGTTATTCAACTGTTTTGGTTATTCAACTGTTTTGGTTATTCAGCTTTCTTGGTTATTCAACTGTTTTGGTTATTCAGCTTTTTTGGTTATTCAACTGTTTTGGTTATTCAACTGTTTTGCTTATTCAGCTTTCTTGGTTATTCAACTGTTTTGGTTATTCAGCTTTTTTGGTTATTCAACTGTTTTGGTTATTCAGCTTTTTTGGTTATTTAACTGTTTTGGTTATTGAACTGTTTTGCTTATTCAGCTTTCTTGGTTATTCAGTTCTTTTGGTTATTCAACTGTTTTGGTTATTCAGCTTTTTGAGTATTCATCTTTTTGGATTATTCAGCTATTTTGCCTCCTTTACGTCCACAAACAATTTTTACGCCAGTGTCTGGTTCTGTCGATATATCTTAAGATATCTAACCTTATTTATCACAGTTATCAATTTCGCGCCTAGAGCGTTTAATATTTATCCCGGAGAGCAAGCAGCCCCATATGTGCGTCTGTCCCCGAGGCGGCTGCGGAATAATAAATTGAACAAATCCACCTGTTTGCGAGAGGGAAGCTTTGTCGGCGATTACAAGCCATCAGTGTCTCCTGAATTAGGCTGTTTCGGCGGAATCGCTTCCCGCTCTCGGCTCGAGCTCTGCGTTTTACAAGCTATTTGAAGTCAATAAAATGATAATGCCCCAATAAAAGCGGCGCGGAGAGGGTACCAAGGGGACCGACCGACTAAGTGATTCCCAGACGATGCAAATTGTACCAGGAAGGAAACGGAACGGGAACAACCGCCGCCGCCTCCTCCTGCCGCCTCCTCTGCCGCCGCCACCGCCTTCTCCTCCGCCGATGCCTCCTGATGGCGGCAGCGCCGTTAGCGCCCCCTTGCGCATGTCACGACGCCGACGTCGATGTCGACGTCGCCGTCCCTCAAACGTCAATTACGATCGATTGTTTTGAGGTGGCCGAGGGTTCGTCATTGCTACACCGCCGCGGAATACTATGACTTAACGTAACTGTGTTACGGCACCACTGCAACGAAACTGTGTTGAGGCACCACTGCAACGAAACTGTGTTATGGCACCACTGCAACGAAACTGTTACGGCACCACTGCAACGAAACTGTCTTACGGCACCACTACAACGAAACTGTGTTATGGCACCACTGCAACGAAACTGTGTTACGGCACCACTGCAACAAAAGTGTGTTACGGCACCACTGCAACGAAACTGTGTTACGGTACCACTGCAACGAAACTGTCTTACGGCACCACTGCAACCTACCAAAATTATGACCTAACAACGGGTAGTTTACGGTTGTTTTTTTTTAATATTAGAATTTAACGTTCTATCTACTTATGTATGTCTTCTGGATCCTTCTGTCTTCTTGTTTGAATCGTCCGAACTTTTGTATCCTCGAACCTACTGGGTGTTCGAGCCTACTGGGTGCTCGTGCCATTTGGGTCCCTCTCAGAGCAGCAAACACATCGTCGAAAGGACGTGATCACGTACCTCAGACGGAGGCGGCGCGGCGGTGGCAGTCGTACGTCATTACGGCCCATTACGTACAGAAGTCGCGGTAATGGTCCGTTCTAGTCGACGCAAACAATGACCATCCGTTCTGCTTAGAGAGATTGATTCGAGTCTATACTTCCGAGAGGTGGACCGAGCCACTATTTCATTTTAATGGTCCCCGCGGCCCCGGATTCCATTAAACTGTTTCTCCTGCGAAGTTTACTTTTGCCACTGGGACCATTAGTTTGATGCAGCAGGAAACAATCCTACAAGGATTGATGGCCTTCTTTGTGAGGGCTTCTGCCAACTCTGCACAACATAATTCACGCACGGCTCCATTTTGCTGCCTCTGCTCCTTGCCGTCGCCTTTGCCGCCTCTTCTGCCGCCGCCGCCGCCTCCTCTGCCTTCTCTGCCGCCGACGAACGGCCCATTGAACGGATAGATGCTCGCTGGTTCAATTCCTGCCGTTCTGTTCAACCCCTTGTCTGGAAGATCCCTTAAGAGGGAACCTCTTGAGTAGGAATCTCATAAATGGGAACCCCTTAATATGAACCTCTTTAAATGAACCTCTTTAAATGAACCCCTTAAAATGAACCCCTTATGAACTCTTTAAAATGAACATCTTAAAAGGAACCTCTTTAAATGAACCCCTTATGAACTCCTAAAAATGAACCCCTTAAAATAAACCCCTTAAAATGTACCTCTAAAAATGTGTAATTCGGAAAACTATATCTTTCCATGAGAAATGTCGAGGGTTGCCTAACTTAGAGGACAATTCTAACGCAACGTCGCGTTGGATACAATACAATGTTTTTCTTGTGGTTCAAATACTCGTAGGTGAGAGTACCAGAAAAAGGGTGCACAGACTAAGGCCGATAAATCAGGCGCAGCAATAATGAAAACGATCCCATTATCGTAAAAATGCTAATGTTTATGGTCCACTTATAGTATTATGATGTCTGCTCGATTCATTTATGCGTTCATTATTTCACCGCGCGGAATCGATAAAGCGACTTTCCATGGGCGATATCACAAACTGGCTTACGGTTTTATTATATATTTTATACTATTCGTCCGCGATCATTTGCATTATACGCATATACTGTGGCACTTACGTAATCAAATTCGACGGACAACGTCAATACATAAGTAAGTAGGTTGATAGGTACTAACAACACTCGCCGATTTACTCGATTAAGTGAGTGCATGGAAGTTTGATTAGATCTTCGCAATCTGCATAATAGCAATTCGATACATTTAACTCTTATTAATATTAATGTGGGGGGTGTCTGCGGCGCTCTAGTGCACTCGCAGCCCTCGCGGCGTCGCCACCCCAGCCTAAACCTAAGCTTCTGGGAGAGATGTCCCCGACAAAGAGCGCATTGTCGAGTTAATTCAATGTGCTTGCAGCGTTTATGATTGAATTATCCGGGAGGCTTTTCTCTGTGCAACTTTTAGCCTTAAACGCCGCCGCTACCTGTATAATAATACCGGTCTCCGTCTATTACGGGAAATTAGTCCATTAAAATGCCGCGCATTTATTAAACCCGATGTCAGTCAACTGCGGATTATAAAAACATGGCGGCAGCTATTAGGTCGGGCGTCTCGGCGCGAACATCGCTGATAACAAGATTAGGTGCATTAGAGTGTCATGGTTCGTTTTTGTCCTGCACGGATCGGAAATGCTCAGATGAGCGAGCGAGTTCGCTTTATTAAATCACCGAGCGTTTATGGTAGGCACTCCATCCCATCCCGTACTATTCCGTTTAGTTCTAAGCCATTCCATCTATTTTGCTACATCTATTTTCTCCATCTATTCCATACCATCTATTCCATACCATCTATTCCATGCAATCTATTCCATACCATCTATTCCATTCTATCTATTCCATTCCATCTATTGCAATCCATCTATCCCATATCATTCCGTCTCCTACCATGTGGATACGAGTGCGAGCCAGAAGTTGGTCCACCGAGCCGGATTGGAGTTCGGGGAGCAGAACCATCTATCGGCATAGACATCAACCGGCGATGACGCCTATTGGTGCAGTGCCATCTACCGATTCAAAGCCATCTAAAGACGCACACCCATCGCTGCTCTCTAATGGATAGAAAGTGGTTAGTTCGAAGCGATTTCTTATTCCGGACATGAGTCGATTATTCTGTTTACAAACAACGTTCGGCCGTGGCACGCATCATGAGAGCCGCCGCTCTCCATGGCATATAACGAATCTCCAGATTACCATCAAGGTGCTGCATTTTAATTCACGTTGGATTTTTGTTATTTAACGTAGCTAGTTGCCAATTTGCATAGTTAGTTGTTGGTTCAAACGGTAATTCACAATTTACGTTTTTTTTTTTTTTTTCTTTTTTGACATGTCACTTCCCAGGCCCACTTGATTCAGGTCCCGCTGAGGAGTTTTTCAGACAGGCGGCGGCCGCGAGGGGGCGTCGGGGGTGGAAATTAAAGGGCTCGTGGAAATTCGTTAAATACACATATTACAATCTGAGTTGTCGGTGTTCGCTGCTGGGGCGGAGTGAACGAACTGCACAAAACAAATAGGCCCCAAATTGAGAACAGCTGGTGCTGACGTTCGAACAAAGAGGGCGAGCGCCGGCCAGCGTGCTTCTGACGGAGACAGCTCTTCGGCTCTTTTAAAAAGGGCCCCCGATTCCCCGGCACACGTATGCACGCAGAACTACAAAGCTTCTCTTTACTTCCTCTTTATGAATACTTCTTGTGTGCTCTGGTCTAGTACTAGTAAATGACAAAGACCTCTTGGAGGTTGCAGTGATCTCTGATTTGCAACGATCTCAGTCACCATCAAACAAAATATGAAAAAACAAAGCTAATAAAATCATGAATAAAACCATGAATAAACCAGAAATAGCTTTAAAAGCAAAATAAACTCATAAAGAAGAATCCAAAAGCTAGCAATGTCGTTGGGTGTCGTCAGCTGTCGGGTTCGTAAGTACCTCGAGGACACCGGCAAAGCTTCGGTTCTCGTTCGCGCTTCTCCTCTCGATTACTGTAATTGACTTTTAACTAAATGCTAGAAAATGGATAAGTCGTGTACAGGGGACGATCGCCTGCAAATCTAATCTGCGCATCAACTGAATTAGGAATTAGCAGTTCCCCTGGGAGAGGGAGACCCTCAGGATGCAAATGGCAATTGGCCACTTGAAGCGACTAATGTGTATGCAGATCAACCCCATCACAACTTGATCCGATTTGGGGTGGAAGCCCGACTTTGCTGTTTGCTCTCCGCCGTTTAAAACATTCAAATCGCCGCCTCCGCCACCGCCGCCTCCGCCACCGCCGCCTCCACCACCACCGCCTCCACCACCGCCGCCTCCGACATAAAACTGATTTTGGTGCCCTCGTCAAGTTTTGAAGTCAATCAACTGTGAATGGATGTGCTTAATTTGGCATTATGTATATGTGTGGAAGAGGTGTGCGAGATTATTACCTATCTCTTTTATTTACTTTTTAGTGAAAATGATCATAATCGTATGGTTCGAACGGTTTCTTGGGGTTTAGCACGTATTTATCGATAGATATAGATACATTAAGTGGTTGTAGAAATCTATTTTCTTGTATAAGTATATGTATATTTTATTATCCTTACTTTCTAGCATAAGCAGTATGCTTCTAGTATATGCATTATGCTACCGTTTAGGAACAGACGAACAATGCGTCTCTCTTAGTTAAGGTGGTTTTGAAACAATTGTACAACGCGTCTCTCTTTGTTGGCGTCGTTTTGAAACAAATGAACAACGCATACAAAACTGATTAAATCGTGTGAATTATCGGTCAACATATATCGAGGTCAAGGTGTATTGCCCCTCCCCTCATTGGGCTCAAAAAAAAGAATAAATGGTGGACACTAGTGTAAACATTGTAAAATTTTGTTAAAATAGTCAAAATAGTTAAGAAATAACTCCAGTGAAGTGTCTTTAAAATAATTCATAATAAATATTAATCATAATAATAATAATACAATTAATTTAATGAATATACTCCCAGAGGAAATTAGCTATTTATTGTACCTGGCGTCGGAATAAATCAGTATTTTAATTATGAGATGTAATTTTGTGTGTATCTACTAATAATAATTCATCATAATGATAATAATAATAAAAATAATTCATAATAATAATTGAAATTCGTAATAATAATAATGATTTGTAATAATAATAATAATTCGTAATATTAATAATAATTCATAATAATAATAATTTGTAATAATAATAATTTGTAATAATAATAATAATGATTCGAAATCACAACAATTCGTAATAATAATAATATTAATTTATAATTCATAATAATAATAATTCACAACAATAATAATAATAATAATACAACGAGAATAATAATAAAACGAGCATAGGAAAATATATTCTTTCTCACAAAATAACGCGTAAAGGAAATCTACTAGATTAAAAATATAATCTTTCTTACAAAATTATAATAATGATAATAATAATAATAATCATTTGTAATAAAATTAATTCATAATAATTGTAATTCGTAATAATAATAATAATCATTTGTAATAAAATTAATTCATAATAATTGTAATTCGTAATAATAATAATAATGATTTGTAATAATAATAATTCGTAATAATAAATTTTATTGTAAGGCTTTTATTACATACTGATATTCTGTTACGGTTGACGCTAATAACTTTATTATTATTATAACAATTCGTAATATTAATAATAATTCATAATAATAATAATTCGTAATAATAATAATTATGATTCGAAATCACAACAATTCGTAATAATAATAATAATTTTAATATTAATAATTTATAATAATTACTAATCATAATAATAATAAAACCAGTATAGGAGTCTACTAGATTGAAAATATAATCATCCTCACAAAATAACGAGTAAACGAGTAAACGAGTCTACTAGATTGAAAATATAATCATCCTTACAAAATTAAATATAAGAAACTCCAGTGAAGTGTATTAAAAAACGAGCGCCGAAGGCGCGAGTCGGCGAGCGAGCGAAGCGAGCGAGCTCATCGACTTATTAATTTGTGAATAACTTTTTGTTTAATAAGAAAGTGTGATAGAGATAAATTGATTTAATGAATATACTCCACAGGAGATTAGCTATTTATTGTGTTTGGCGTGGGAATAAATTTTGATTATAAAATGTAGTTTTTTGTGTACTAACAATAATTCATCATAATTATAATACAAAATAATAATTATTTGAAATGTAAATAATTCGTAATAATAATAATTTGTAATTAAAATAATTCATAATAATAGTAATTTATAACAATAATTGTAATTTGTAATAATAATATCAATTTGTAATAATAATAATTCGTAATAATAATGATAATTCATAATAATAATTTTTAATAATAATAATAATTCTTAATAATAATTCACAATAATAATAATAATACAACGAGTATAATAATGAAATGAGTGTAATAATAAAACGAGTATAGGAATCTACTAGATTAAAAATATAATTTTTCTTACAAAATAACAAGTAAAGGAGTCTATTAGATTGAAAATATCATCTTTCTTACAAAATTAAATATAAGAAACTCAGTGAAGTGTCTTAAAAAACGAGCGACAATTACCTTGAATTTAATTCAAGAATGCGAAGGCCGATAGTGTTGGCAAGAAATGATGGTCGCGCTTTGCGCGACCATCATGTCTTGCGTTGCTCGCGAATGAGCGAAGCGAGTGAGCGAGCGCCTACTATGTTGAATATATGAAGCTCCAGTTAAGTGTATTAAAAACGAGCGCCGAAGGCGCGAGGCGGTGAGCTCGCGAAGCGAGCGAGCTCATCGTCTTAATAATTTGTGAATAACCTTTTGTTTAAATAGAAATTGATAAGAGTTATAAATTTATTTAATGAATATACTCCAGAGGAGATTAGCTATTTATTGTGCCTGGCGTGGGAATAAATCAGTATTTTGATTATGAGATATAGTTTTGTGTGTACTAATAATAATTCATCATAATGATTATAATTATAATAATGATAATAATAATAAATTGTAATAAAAATAATTCATACTAATGGTATTTCATAATAATAATTGTAATTCGTAATAATAATAATGATTCGTAATAATAATAACAAATCGTAATAATAATAATAATAATTCATAATAATAATAACTCATAATAATAATTAATAATAATAATACATAATAATAATAATAATTTATAATAGAAATAATACAACGAGTATAACAATAAAACGAGTATAACAATAAAACGAGTATAACAATAAAACGAGTATAACAATAAAACGAGTATAACAATAAAACGAGTAAAGGAGTCAACTAGGTTGAAAATATAATCTTTCTTGCAAAACTGAATATAAGAAGCTCCAGTGAAGTGTCTTAAATAAACGAGCGCCGAAGGCGCGAGGCGGCGAGCGAGCGAAGCGAGCGAGCTCATCCAACCTATGATTTGCAAAAATTAGTTTCTAATTTTATGTATATTCATTTCTAATTTTAAAATAAATGTTAATATAGATTGTATTATTTTCACACACAATTAGTCTTTTACAAAAATGAGTACAACTGTACATTTATTACACAAATGAAATGAAATTCAAAAATCAGTTGCTCAATGATTGACCATTTTTCTTCAGCGAATGCGAATTTAAGTACTCTCAAGCCTTGACAAATTTACACATAAATATTATTTTCTGTTAATTGTTCTTAGAAAAAAGCGATTTCATTACACTTCAAGCGAGAAAATTAATTTATTAAATTATTTGCTGCGATAAATGCCATATATGTTACCAAGGAGGGACAAAAACATGAAAAACATGTCGCGCATTAGCATAAGTGATGATTTCCGGCAAACAGGAAATTCTAATAAGCGTGTACTAGCTTAATGCGAATCTTACCGATACGAACCTAACATTTGTATCAATAACGCTTCCATAAATATTGTATCATTATTTCTTATTGCATAGTAGATTAAACACATGCTGCATTAAAACATGCTGGATTAACTACATACTGGATTATTACATGCTGGATTATTACATGCTGGATTATTACATGCTGGATTATTACGTACTGGATTATTACATGTTGGATTAACTACATGCTGCATTAACTATATGGTGAATTAAGTACATACTGAATTAAACGCAAACTAAATTAAATACATACATTTTGAAATAACTACCTATATTCATATACCATACGTATAATATGTGAATGATATACCTCTCTACACGTGCCAGAGCAAAGAACTTAACTCCCTTTCAGCGTAGAGCTTGAAAAATCGATTTTATTATTACATGCAATTATATTTAACTCGGGGCGCAAGCCTAAGAACTTAAAAATATTCAAAGGCAAGGGGAGCTTGTCAAGCATCTGGTGGTGCAGATGTCGGAGCAAAAGTACAAACTCACCTCAAGCCAGTCATCAACACTTTCGATAAACGGCTCGCCACATGTGATGCGTTTCCTCAAATATTATTTATTTATCGTTATTGGACGCCCTCCATGGCCTACTGCGTCCGCGAGAAGGGGAGGTTTTTGTGAAGCCAGTGCACCGGTAAGGTGCCAAGTAATTACGCCTAACACGCTCACTTTTAGTTGTTTTGTTTTTTTTAGTATTTTTTATTTTCTTTAACCGTCGTTTTCTTAGGGATACAACCATCGACACACGCACTTCGGGAATTACATGAGTTAATATGAGAGAATTAGGCAGGCATCTTATGTTAGTAGCTCTTTTGTTTGATCTTGTCAGTGAGTAGATGAACAAATATAATATGGGCTTATGTGATTATTTGTCAGCGGGGGGCATATGTCTATAATTCGGACCGGAAGGCGGAAGCCCTTGTTTCGGATCAATTCACAGGGGTGTGTGTTTACGTGCCACTGGGTGTTGCATTTAACGATAACAACGTAACGCTCTCGCCCGTTTTTGTAACGTCGCTGTATTTATTTAATAAAACACACTGCACTTTTTACGCTAATTGAAATTCCAACTGGCCCGAGGAAATCATGCGTGCACATATGAGGCGAGACTGCACAGGTACTTTTTATTTTACCGGAATTTGCGGTATTTACGAGCGGATATTCGGCGCAATTAATTTGTCAAGGTGCTATCTCGCTTTGTTATTGACTGCTATTCAATTGGCCCTCATTATCTACTCGCTCTTTATGAATACATGTGTTTTTGTACAAGTTTGTTTATGTACAACTATGCTTATGTACAACTATGTTTATGTACAACTATGTTTATGTACAACTATGTTTATGTACAACTATGTTTATGTGCAACTATGTTGTAAACGACGACAAATTAAGTCGATCGGCATGCAAATTTTAGAGAAAAAGGGGTATAAAGGCCGTTGCAATGAGGTCCACGTGCACTTGAAAGAATCTGAAGAAAATTACCAATTACGAAAAAAATAGAAACTGAATTTGAAATATTTAGAAGTGAGTTTCCCAGGTTGATAAACCGGGAATGTGGCAGTGAAATATTTGCCTTAAAACCCGTCCATACTGTACATCTATCTATACGTATATTTGTGTTATGACGGGTCTCTGATTGAAGCTAAAGTGAGTACATCTTCCGCTGTCTAAATATAACAATAACAGAGGCAGCATCAGCAGCAGCCAGCAGTCAAAGTGTTCATAAATGGGACAGTGAGTGAAGTCCTCGTGAGGGAGCTGGAAATCGCTTAACAAGGTCAGAGGATAATAAATCAAAAGTTTAGCTTCTGTGCTGGCGCGCGGCGTTGCCAATTCGCATCGGCTAGCGGGGACGGGGCCTTATCAGTGTTTACGCAGATTTTCATTGTTTTCTGGTGGGTTGTTTTCGAAGTTTTCGCGCTATACTTTATTATTAAAAGGAATATTAATTTTAAACAATTAGTATTGTTGCCATTGTTCTGTCAGGTTGATTTAAGCGTTACCTCACCCGCTTCGAGAGGTTTATTGGTTTTCGGGTTTCCTTATTCGATCAACTCTGAATCAAAAAAAAAAAATGTTTTGGTGTAGTAGGAGATGGTAAAATGAGGTGTAATGTGACAAATGTAGTAATGTAGTGAAGCCTATTTTAGCAGAGCGTTCACCAAATGCCGCTGACGGCTGTCGAAATCACTCGTTCCACTTTTATTTTTATTCGACATAATCCGGAGTTATAAATCGATAATTGCCGATTAAAGCGACATTCGGTTATCGTTTTTAACACTTTCGCGCGCTTGTCACCCCGCTAATTTATTTACATATTTTAAAGGTGTCGCCGTTAATTAGCGTTAGAGACGAACTTTACGGTTCGACCATTTTATTACGTTTTTTTTGTTTCGACAACATCGAGTCGGCCGTGCATTTCACCTATAGGTAATTTCACTGTCCTGCGTTGACTCCTTTACCCTACATACCATGAGCGCGGTCTAGACTCGAGAAGGCGCTGTTTGAGAGTAAATACTGAGCGTTAGTTAATGAGAGCCGATAATTACAGCGCCACACCCATTACACTTCCCCCCCATAATAAATATGTTTGCATTTAGCTGACACGTAAACAGACCTGTTATTATGTCGTCAATTAAAAGCATATTACGCTAATTCATAAACGAATGCAGCAGCAGCATGTCAGTGGGTCAGAACGGGCGAAAGTGCAAGTGAATTGATTTATGACCGCCGACTTTAGATAGATCGGAACATAAATCCTCATCCGGACGTTGGCGGACGAATCGGGCGTCGCCGTCATAAAAACGATTGCATTAGGGGGCGTTATTACATTTTTTCTTTGCCCGACACTTTTCGAAAATTCGCCTCTAAACCTCCAAAATGTTATACAGGGTGGTCCAGCTAAGAAGGCCCACTTAAATTACAGCGTTATTAACAAACTTAGAACAATAAAACTTGCAGGATTTACTCAGCACCTAAAGAGCTCCAAAAAACGCTAGTAGTG
>JAWQRP010003815.1:0-12750 GCA_033557875.1 Quadriops clusia
CTCATTCTATCTAACAATTCACATTCCATATCTTCAAGTACTAGATTTGCACAAAGTGCAGATAGTGGTGAACCCATTGGTAGACCAAAAGTTTGTTTGTAGAATTTTTCTCTAAATTGAAAAGATGTTGCATTTAGATATAGATCTATTCCTGTTATAAAACAATCCAAATTAAGATTTGTGTTAGAAGAGATATGATTCCAATGTTTTTCAATACTCTTCTTAATTAGTTCTCTTGGGGTATTGGTATATAGGGATATTACATTAAATAAAATAGTTCGTGGTCATCGATTAATGTTACTCCATCAATAAATTTCTTAAAAGACCAAGAGTCTTTTACAAAAGATTCATTTTGTCCAATAATAGCTTTCAATGGTTGTATTAGGAATTTAGCAAGTTTATAAGTAGGAGAGTTAGTAAAACATACAATGGGTCGAAATAAATATTTTGAAAACAAAAAACTTAATTTATAAAGACTCTAAATACCCAAGATTAAAAAATATAATAATATAAAGTGAGTCAAGAAATAATAAATATTTTAAAATACTTTTTTTTATAATATTTAAGGTATAACCAACCACCTTATTTATGCTTCTTGCAAAATATCACACTCTCAAATGCGATAGTAATTTTGATTATCTCTTGTTCTAGGTAACACCAACTGGTCGTCATGCTCTTACCTATGATGAAGAATCCTGGAAACCAACTCCGGACGAACAGCAAAAATCCAAGGAAGCCGTGGAAGACATCACGCGTTCATCGGAAACGCGTCAAAGTAAAACCAAAAGAGTTAAAAACTACCTAAAGAAGTGTAAAAATGCGCTAGGAAATCGTTCCACTAGCAGTGATGGTGGCGGGCAAAATTCGTCATCTGGTCAGGATACACCATCCACTTCTTCTTGGTATGTGGACAAAAGCTTGGAGATCAACGAAAGCGAAATTAAGGAAATCGATGACGTGTTTGAGGAAGCTAGGGGTTTTGAGGACATAACAGAATTGTCTCAAATTGCAACTGTAGTCGACAGCAAAAGACCTAATAGCCAATATGGCGATGAAGCGAAGCCGTCTGAGCCCGACCTAGAAAGTGTTTTATCCTCTCCTATTTTGCATGAAGAGCAAAAACAGGTTGATGGATGTGAACCAATTTTGGAACTTGATGTTCTGGAGGATGAGTCGGCCGAGGAGGAACAAGTAGAAGAGTACCAAGAGAAACATATTGAAGACAAACCGGATGAAGAAGTTGAAAGTACAAACGAGGTAAGTTGTCATTTACGTTGTCTCACATTTACATTAGATTTCACATGAATATTGAGGTAAAAACAGTACAACTTTTGTCTTGTCTTGAGGCGTCAGATGGTAGAAAGTGATATTCAGTAATAAACCTTCAATGGGTAATTTAAAATTCCAAATAATATTGGCAGTAATGTAATGGTAAATACAGATAAAGAATAGCTTTTCTAAAAATAGGAAGGCAAATGACTTTCTGTCCTTTGTTTCTAAGGAATAACAAAAGCTTATGATTTGTATTACACGAAGTGTTACAAACAATTTCGTGTGCGGTTTATATGAATAGTGCATAAACGCTACAATTTGCAATTCCTTCTAAATTCCATAAAGACATTTTCCCATGGTCACCACACAAATTGTTTGTTCGTTCCAAGCAAACGATAACGGAGGGATTAGAGGTGTGAAAGGAAAATTGTCAAAGCTTTTGTAGTGAAATGGTTTATTGCTACATTTGTTTCAAATAGCATATTATTGCGACCTATTTGTAAGATAGTTCTATTATATGAAGATTTCATTAATCTTTAAGCAATATTCCAGAAAAGTGGTTTACAGTAATTTATGCTGCTGCGATAATGGTTAGTTTTAAGACACGTTCATATCTCTAGAGTTCCATTGGGCAACTTTGTTGACGGTAGCGCACACGGATACTAGCGTAAGTATTTGTAAAGATAGACCGTGCGACATTATATTATAGGTTAGTAATGAGGTAAGTTGACTGCTGGATTATAAATCGCAATGACCTGCTTAGCAGACAACAGAGCGATCAGGCTGGGCAAGTGGAAGAAAGCAAAACCAAAGCAGAGGGACAACAAATAAATTACTCAATGGACATCTACCGCAGAGAGGGACATGCCTATCGTGGTCTAGTACACTGGAATTTCTAAATCACGATCGAGACAGTGCCTTTGTGCACGGATACTTTTTTGCATCATGGATACGGCAAACTGGACTTAAAAAAAAGAAAAAAAATTGTGCACTTCAAATATTCAAGGACAAAATTCCAATCTGTGGAGTATTCATGGGAAAAGAAATAAGTTTTTAATTGTAAATATATATTATTATTTTGTTTCTTTTTCTTTATAAGTAACGGTTTATATACCGATACCAACATACATATCCCCCAGTAACGAATTAAATTTATACATTACAAAATCCATGAATTTTCCGGACGTTTCAGCAGAACGATAACGACGTCTTTATTGTTGCAATAACACCGAATGCGGTTCGCCGTCCCATTTATAATTATTACTGGCATTTCCTGTTCATGCTGCGATGGCATCTTCCGGAATATCATATTTATTAATTGCAAGAAATGTTTGTGTCGTGCTTGGAAAATTTGTGTTGCCTTTGTACTTAAAGCGGGCGCTTATGGATTTACTGGCATGCGTGTGTATTCTCTTTGAATTACTGTATTGTTTTATTATTTACAATGCCGCACATTACCTGCAATTACTATTAATTATTCCCTAAAGGACATAACTGCGTAATTATTGCCTTAAAAATAGTAATAAATTCTACTATGTAGTAAGCGCAACAGGTAATCCGCTGTTGCAGATGTCAAGCATATTAGGCGTGAAAATTGAATTGGGAGAAGAGATTGGATGATTTCATTTTCAAGTAACGATGCCTATTATTAGTAAATATAATTATACTAAACTTAATCCAATGTAAGACTTCTATGATTAAATTTCATCGTTTAATTTTTAATGGGAATAACAAGGAGCAGCAATCTATTTCACTTTGCAAGAAAGAGTTTGTGATATGATTGCATTTTTGACCTACATGCTTGAAATGCTGATGCTGTATAAATAAGATTTTAGGGCATACACGAGTTCTTAATTAGAACGATAAATTGAGTGACGGCATTCAAATGATGAGTTCTATTAAACGTGTAAACAAACTTTGCTCAGAAACCTCTTAAAAATTTAAACATAAATTTAATAGAATCATAAAAACACTTTAGCATCATTTCTGTACAATTCGTTCTATAAATGAAGCATGTACGAAAATTATTTACTAAACAATAAGAACTACATCTTCTTCCTATGTAATTTATCATTCAGTTTTTACAACCAACGCCCCACCAAGTTAAAGCCCAAGATAGGTGTTAACATACTAATAAAGAATGGAAACTGTCAAGCTATATACGTAACAATAGATTTAAAATTATTGATATGTGCGGTCAGCTTTAATGTTCGAAAGTCCTATAGAGCTTATTGACGACAAATATACCTTTCGGGTCAACACGAACCGATATAATTTCTCTTCAGACTAATAACTGATATATCATTGCTTACATTATGAGACCAGGGCCCTCAAACCTAACTGTAACAAACTATGGATTAAATCTGCTTGTATCGGTATTCCAAGAATTATTTCCCAATACTTCATTACTAATAATTAAAATGTAATCGGAGATATCTTCATTACACCTGCTAACGATGGGAATATTTTGGAAGCGTCCACTTAACAAAGACTAAATAAACCCAGCGTCATTCTACTAAGAACCAAGGTTCAATTCAAACAACGCGGCGCATTATAACGCACAAATAATGCAAAAAATGAACCTGCAAGTGTCCGGATGATCCGTATATGGAATGCACCTTTCTATATTCATATTTCAGTCCAGAGTACGGACCGCGTGGACCACAATCTTGCCTCCAATCAAAGTCTCCCAGTTCAATAATAGTCCATAAATCCCTAATATGCTGAGCTTTCTCCTATTGGCTTTGATAAAGATCGCTCAAATACGCTGGCGCGATTTTAACACTTAATTTTCTGGCGTATTCACATAAAGTTCGCGTTTACAGCGCGGATCTCCTCATTTATAAACTTTCAAAGCTAGATTTGCCATTTTCTTGGCCATTAAGGTGCGAAGATATTTAGAAAATTTTCTCCCATTAATCTGAAGTGGAATTTATGGGTATATAACATTTAAAAAATGGTGACAACTACATGCATACAGCTTCCAAAATCAAAGTAGGAATTAATGAGAATTTCTTTAATTCAAAATGCCATCTCTCTAGGTACAGCAATATTTTTCAAAATAATCCACGGCAATAAATCAAAAACTAAACGATTTCACAAAGCAATTAATATGTATAACTCCCAGATAATGGCTGCAATATACATTTAATTAAACGCCATATAAGTAAGCCAGACAGATATCATCTCCTTAACCTTTAATATTTGAAATTTTCTCTCCAATTAGCCAGACAAAATTCGCAGTCGCTATTGCAATTTTTCCATTCCGCACGGTTCTATCCATAAATCAGTGAAACCCGGAACAGCACAATAACTCAAGGCTTGGCAAATAAATTAATAAAACAATGCCATCTGAAGTTGTGCACAATTGATAAAGTTTTTATTCTTTACCAGAGCGGGATGCAAGGTTAGAGAGAATGGCCTGGCGAGTGAGATGGTGCGACTTCGTGACCTGGTGCCATATCGTCTATCACTTTTACTGGAACACAATTGTATCAATATCTGTGATCGCGTTTGGGCGGTATAATTGTGGTATATGATGGATGCTGTAAAATTATTCTGTTTTTGTATACGGAATGTGAGAATCTGAAAGGCACCTGTTTGGAAAACGAAACTGATTGAGTGTGATAACGCAGAGTTTGACTTTAATTTTCATTTACGTCTAAATTTATAAACCGTATATGCATTAGTTAAAATTACATAGCCGTAGATGTATGTATGATTTGCTCACTTTCATTTTTTAGTGAATACAATGCGTAATACATTATGTATTTTGATTTTAACTAGTGTTGGGTATGTACATTAGTATACAGATTTTGACGTTGAGTTATGAGTTTATTATTCAATGAAACTAGGAGAAATAGAGATTAGGAACTCACTTTAAATTTTTAAAGTTATGTAAGGTAACTGCGTGCATTATTTTGTTTTCAAAGACGTTGCATACTATTTGGAAAGAAGAGCTGGGGGAGCCAAAAATTTAAGATGTCCGTGCTGCAAGTATTGATAAGTATTGACCAACTTAATAAGGATAGTAAAATGAAAGTTTCAAAACATGACCGCATTTAAAGTGTGATGTATATTAAAGTACACGATTGAGATTTTTATTGTTGTATTAATTATTGCAGAAATTTCATGATTTCTAGAAATTATTGGCCCATATATTTCACCTCTTCGCGATTAATATACAGGTGCAGTACCTAGCACTTCCGGACTGAAAGGTATTAAATATTTCGTTACAACATTTATATTGCTGTAATAAATAAACAACACCTGATAATGAGCACAAATAATTGAAGGATTCGCTAATCCGGAAACTTTGCCTTTACTATGCAGATGTGTAGGAGAGTTACGTCAAAGCATAAAGTGTAGTACAGCTTAGCTACACAGCGGACATCCATTTTACTTTCTATGCAGCCTAGGACATACGTTGAAAAATTAACCTTTGAGCTTACATACTCTAAAAATAAAGAGCTTAAAGATAGAAGGATTTAAAGCCTTGTTAATTCTAGGTATTAATAAAGCTCTTATTGTTGATTTATCAAATGGTTAATGCGGCAATAACAGGAATTCCCACTGCAGGTAGATTTCGCTTTAATTGGATTTGGGGTCTCTTTTCACAAGTGCATCGAAAGTGATAGTACACCCATGTAAGCTCAACGACGGAAAGTGTTGATAAATAGATTTGAGTCGGGAGTGTTCCAAGACTTATGGTAAAATCGTGCCATGTTGCTACAGAGCTCTGTTATTACTTATGTTAAAATGCACCTTGCTCTACACTAAATCTCTTATAGTGAACATAATGCCCAAGCGCAGTGTTCCCACAAATCTATCAAGTCCAGGAAATTGCCGGGGAATTCATCTTCTTCGCGTTTCGGCATTCCTCATTGTAATTTTTCTTGTTACGATTACATAATACCATTTGAAGTAAGTTCTAGAATAGGTATCCTTTTTAGGGAATTTTGATGCACGTTTTATTTTATTAGTCACGACCGACGGCTCATCGCAGCAAAACTATTATTGACACTTTCGAAATTAAGAATTTATCTCAACAGATTCATTTAGCTGAAACGTTAAAATATAAGTAGGTACGAAAACTTCGATTTTTATAAAAGTGTTTAAATTTGACTCTCACAAAATTTCAATTAGTGCATTAAAGTTTTGAATATATGAATTAAAGCAAATCGAAATTCCGAGTTGATTGAAGTTACTCTCATCTGCAGGATGCATGTATGTCGTGTGTAGGTATGTGATATGTGAGTAGGTCTCTAATGAATCTGTTTGCAATGAGAATGTTATAATAGGAAGTTATGCTATAGGGAAGAATTTATGTGCAGCATTTCAGTGATTATTAAGTTATTACTTAAACACCTGTACTTTGTTCGCGTAATTAAGATATGTCATGGGTGCAAGAAACGACCATTAAAATTGACTTATTCACAACATTACTTCAAACACAAGAAACATTACTTTCTAGCTTTGTAACATTGGCTCCTTTCTTCACATTTGAATTTAAATTTTCTCCTTCGCTGGCGAGTGAAACGACTGTTTTCGTGTCCACACACACAGCCAGAAAGACACAGGAGAGCTTTCGTATGTGTTGCTGGTGAGGTATCGTTATGGGGGCCCCGTTGACATGTATATGAGTGGCGCAGGACACCTTCTCCAGAGGTGAAAGTGCAGAAGGCGCTCGTGCTTGAGCCGGGGGGCCCTAAACGGCAGCTTCCGGGCTCCCCTGCGACCTTCGACCCCGACTCACTGGGTTACTCATACCACTATTGATACATAATGATGGCATGCACCGGCTCAGAGGAGGCCTTATTTGGCCAGCTAATAAGGAAATTGTTTTAAATTGGCACTTTCGACCAGTTAACCGTGCGCAGGTCGCCACTAACGAAGCTACAGTTTACCACGTTCTGCTGGTATCGAAGTTTAAGACTTCAGAGGTCCTGAGATGAGAATCGGTCCTTGTTTGGCTATTTACTATAAATGTCCAACGTTTACGTTTTGTTCCGCAACATTCGATTACAGTTAGGGGAGCTGCACTATTAAACTCATTTGCTATATAAAATTGAAATGCGTATAGAATTACTTACAATAATATTTCTATTCATGGAAATGATTGTTTCAATTGTATTACGTACATGGTACTTCAATAAATAATCTAAATTAGTTAAACTAGAGGACATAGAAATGTAATTTTTATTTTTACAGCATGTCCACTTTACGTTTAAAACTTATGAGAAGTGAAGTTAAGTTTAAATTCTGTTGTTTTAGATTCAACCATATAAAATTGCAAACTATTGTCCTTATACCATAAAGGAGTTTCCAGTAAGATTAAGTGTTTAAAACTTTCGTGAAGTTGTAAAGCTCTCCTACAGCAATAAATTAGGATATTTGAATGCAGAATCCTTTTTTGGTAGACGACCTCGTTTAGTATTCTTAGTGCAGTTGGAGTATTATGCCGGATATCCTACGCACGATGCACCCGAAAATGATGATAGCAGACACCACTTCCGGCTAGACGGCTGATCATCTACTCCTATTGTCAACTCTGCTCGCTGAGACTTGATATAAGACCGTAAAATCCTGCTCAATTATTCGAGAGGCACTCGGAACAAATCTACGCGACATAGGGGCCCCATTGTCAGGAAGCGTATTGATAAAATGTACGCATACAGGGGGATTTACAGTAAATGCCGTAAAAAGATAAATCTGGCCATTTCATCATTTTCTTTGTCCTCTTTGGCACAACACGTGGCTTCCTTTTACTCCCTGTTTATGTAATAAGTGCGTAAACTACTAGACATAATGAATTTCAGCGCAGAAAGCCTGACAATAAGCTTATTAATTTGCAATGCATTCATTAGCCTGTTATTGTTCACACACAATGCATTTTCAGAATAATTGCCAATGTAGGTATTATCAGCATCTTTAGAGCAATAATTTTCTGATTGCAAAAAAAGAACTACATACATGGAATTATGCATTAATAAAAAAAACGTGACACTTCAAGAAGGATAAGAATCAGGAAATTCATTACGTATGTCAACACTCGCGTGGATATGAATAGTCAAGCAGTTGATAACCAGTAGTGGCACTCTTGCGGTATGAAAATGAACAGTTCTTTACATTGGGGATCCAGTGCATCAAGCGGCAGATTATATATCTGCATCGCATATCGATAGCATTGGATATTTATTATCGAAGATATCACAGGCAATCCGGTGGTCTACATATTACACGGCTCACCTTCTCGGCCAGTTAGATCCTTAGATAACGCCGCTGCTGTGCGGAATGTAACTCATACCCGTTCTCAGTCTGTGATCAGTCCACTCTTGAATGTATACCTTTGTCCATGTGTAATTATATAATAACGTGGATGTAGTGTGCACTCGCTGCATCACCGTGTTAATCACCTGCACCTCGTCCTAACTCGGTGTATGATATTTATTGCTCTCGATTTTCCATCTTCCGAAGATAGGAGTACCTATACTCTTTATCGCTCAAGAAGCCGAAAGGCTACTCCCCTAATATTTCTTACCCGTAATGAAAGGCTCATATTTTATCTTTCTACTAAGTGCGTACGTGCTCCTTATTTATTTCCACGGGTGAGACAGGTGCTAAGAGGTTCATTATTTTGAACAGCGCAGCGAGAGAAACAAAACTTGTAACTTAGTCGTGCAGTTTAAAGGGAACGCTTGCCCACGCATGGCTATCCTTTCTGCGGCATTTTGAAATTATTGTTCGGAGCAAGTAATCGTCATAATATAAGACTTCTTTCAATACCTCACAAAATTTCTTGTGCACACATTATTTGTGGACACTTTAGGGAGTACCTACACATTGTACATTTCCTGCTACATAGTTAGCATACAGGAATTTAAGTAAAAGAATTTCACTTTAGAGATCTATCTTACTTATAAAAATTTATGTGAAATCTAATTTGTTTCTTTGTGTACTCGCAATAACAATATCGTTTTATATTTCTACTTACTGTTGTGCAATTGGAAATATAAAAAAAATTATTGTTTACAGTGTTCAAACAATTTCATACAAGTGTTGATAATAATCGCTCAAATGTTTCCGACCACCAAGGCGACTGACGAAATAGTTATAAACACAGGATCAGAGGCAAGAGAAACGTATTTAAAGTGTCTGTATTCGTATCCTTCACAGAAGCTTTCTACGTAAAGCTCCCTGGAAAACGTCTGTACTTCTTTTTGTAAGCTTCTTATGTTTCTTCGGGCCGCTCACCAAGAGGAAGTATACATGAAGTTACTATTGATTTTCCATGAATGAATGACGTACGTTTACTAGCTAGCATATACCTAGTTTCAGACAAGTTTCCTCAAAATAAAAGCACTTTGCAATATTCCGAAAATGATTTGTTATAGAAATCTTGGCATAAAAGTTAGTCGCACTGAGGCCCTCTTGTTGAATTTTTTTAGTTATCTGCATATTCCCTCAATGAACTGTATCAGCTTTAATTTCTCAAAAATAATCTAAAATTAACTCAGGAAAACTTCATCTGATGATTGTGGGGAAGCTTATCATCCAAAATCAGTCATTCATCTCATCAAATATTAACAAACTTTCCCTAGTTTATTTAATACTAAACAAATATTATTTCATATTATACAAGTATTAATTAATTTTTTTGTGAGAAATCTGAAAAGGTGAAGGTTAGAACCTCCAGTTAACTGTAACTACTAAGAACGAGGTTGCTTGCGAGCGAAACGAGCAAGCTCATCCGTTCCATTATTTATGGAAGTTATTCTTTATTGGTACTTACTAATTAAAATGAAACTAGTAATTAATAATATAATACAAAATATCACAAGTTTTGTCTTTACATCAAATAACAGAAACTAATGATGAAAATAAAAATATCAATTAATATTCTTTGAGGTACCTGAAAATATGAAATTTAATCATGTTTATTGGTTCAAACACATTTCGGGGTAAAGGTGTATTGCTCAAAAAAATACATAGTGGACATTAGACCAAATAGTATAGGTAAATATTGAAAAACATTAAAATAGTCAATGTACATAGTTAAAAAGACAAAAATATAGGTATAATATTCTAAAATAGTACACACACGTCACACCGTACACATAAAATGCGTGTGGATCTTGGAGTCTTGGAGCCTGATATTACGTCACCAATGATGTGCTCAATCTTCTGTTGTCGTAAGGGCAAGATGTCACAGAGCGCCTTGTTCAATGAACACCACGTCCCCCTGCCGCTCACCACGAAGGGAATAATGACATGGATATATTCTGTCGGGTTAGAAGCTCCAGTTTAGGGTATTAAAAATGAGCGTCGATGGAGCGAGGCGATGGAGTTCACCCGTTCTATAAATTATGAAATTTATTTTTTATTATTATTGATGTACTATGATTTGTATATTAATTATATAAAAGCAAGCTAATAATAAATAATTTAATACAAAATAAAATAAAATTTTCTCCCGAGCGGATGTAATACGCACGCCATAAGGACTTTTCCCCCGATTTTTGTGTATAGTTAAGGACAATGACTTAAAAACGGCCGTATATCTTCTAAACTATCCTACCTTTGTTCATCAAACCAAAAGGGTCTTATTTTAAATTCATTGGGAAATCATAATGCTGCGTCAAATTTGCTCGGCATCCTTCACGAGCGCCGCCATAAGGACTTTTTCATCGATTTTTGTGTATAGTTGAGGACAATGACTTCAAACGGCCCTATATCTTCTAAACTATTATACCTTTGTTCACCAAACCAAAAGGACCTTATTTTAAATTTATTGGGAAATCATCATCCTGCGTCAAATTTGATCGACGTCCTTCAGGAGCGCCGCCATAAGGACTTTTTCACCGACTTTTATGTATAGTTGAGGACAATGATTTCAAAATGGCCCTATATCTTCTAAACTAAACAACTTTTGTTCTCCAAACCAAAAACGGTTTTACCAAAAACCTTTTTTTGAAGTATTATTATAATCTCTAGGTGAGACTTTCCGCAGGACGAATGACTAACAATATTAATATTGGGTAAATTTCCACTTCTTGTATCGAGGATAATGTTTACATACAATATAACGTAAGACAACATTGTCTCGTGAATAATATTATTTTGATTTCAACTGTTTCGCCCAGTTAACTATACACATTCAGTATAATTAGTATAATAAACATGTTTGTAGCCTGAGCGAAACTGCTGAAATGAAAATAAAATTATTAATGAGAAATTCTTGTTTTACATTGTATATAAACTAATAATAAATTAAGGGTAGGTACTATTAGCAAGGTAGTGAGGACGTTGTTGTTTTTACAGAAGTAGATGACAAATTTAAATAAACAAACTAAGTAAGAATAACATATATTAAAACTCTTTGCGATCCTTCGCAGGGCTAGGCATTAAAATAATAACGTTATGGTCTAACAACGTCAGGTGAGCCTCGACATCGAAATTGAAGGTATTGGCCTTATGGGGAGCGAGTGCAGACTTTGCCAATGGTGTGCCGCTGATTTTAGTTACACATTGGCGGTGACAAATTTGCCGTCGCCATCAGTCCTCTAGTCGTGTAAAGAATTAAATGACCTTACATAGTGGGGAACGTTCACAATTGGTGGAGGCGCGCGTTGAAATTGTGCGCAGTGAAACTTATTACTTATTAGGAAAATTCTGAGAAACATAAAAGTTTATAGTTTACTAGCAGAGCCGTTCTTCGAGCAGATTAGAAATATATAAACTTTTTTTTACCCATTTATTAGCATCGTCCTATTTCCGACCTTCAATCACCGACGCCAGAGATTAGGATCACGACTTCTGGAAATTTAGCCAATGCCATGATTTCAACCTGGTAATTATTTTCTTTAACGTGTGTTGAATTATACCTACAAACCACGGGACCCCCGGCTTTACATCGCTCCCGGACGATGAATCACATTTTTTCCTAATCAGAAAAATCATCGCTTTGGTGGGGAACGAACCTACAACCCCTAGCACTGAAAGCCAACACTTTAGCAACTATAGGCTACTACGACGACAAGAATGTATAAACTTTTTAATAGATAACTAAAAGTTAGAAGTTGATGTCCTTTTTCTCCTTTCATTAAATTCTATTTTCATTAGTCTGTATTACAATTTTTTACTTTTTTACTAAATATTTTGAGTTAAACTGTATGATAATATCTTCAATAGTTGTCAAATAAATATATATGTAGCTGGGATTAAGGTAGTTGAAACCCTGGACGTAGAAGAAAATATTGGGTCGAATAGTTTATAAAATACTGGGTCTTTTTGATATTATTGTCTTCCACTATTTAAAAAAAACTTAGGAAATGGTTATATTTCGGGAAATTTATCGAGCAAATTAAATGCTGAAGTGTCTTTTTTTAATAAACTTAATCAAAAGCTCTTTTAGTTTATTATACAAAAGTCGACTAGTTTATACAATACTAGGTCTTTTTGACATTATTTTCTACTATA
>JAWQRP010003816.1:0-12749 GCA_033557875.1 Quadriops clusia
GAATTTGATTGAATTGAATGACCTTGGTGAGCAAGAATTAATCATTCATTATTTGTGGCACTGCAGTTGACCTTGTAATTACCGTGAAAATTGAGATACCTTTTTGACTGTTAGGAAATTGTGTCTACCTGGGTTTTATTACTGCAATTACTCTACTCTTTTCTATCGTGCACTTAATCTTTCTATCTTTGTGGTGATGTAATTATTGATTCATTGAATTGATTGTAACAAAACTTTGTTTGTAATCATTTATTGGATTAGTTGGGCCCAAACTTCGTTATTGCAAAATGTTGCCGATTTAATTGACTTATCATGTTTCTGGGTCGACCCGAATTGATTTGGTGTGTGTTTTTGTGTGTGTGTGTGAGAGAGACCAACGGAATTATCCCTCCCCCTCTATTGTCTCCTCGGCTTTCATCGAAACCAGCGCAAACAATGCGCCCCCGTGAAGACCAAACCAGCCAAACCCATTCTCTAACTACCGAATTGAATGAAACTAATAAAAGAAGAAACAAAGATTCTTATCCTGTGTTGGGTTGCTCCTGGCGACGACAGCCAACGACATCCGGAAGCTCCTGAAGAATGATGTTGAAGATATTCCCAAAGACACTGAACAATGGATCACAATTGCTTGGCGACGACGGCCAACGAATCACAAAATCCCAGAAGAATGGTGTTGAAGATATTCCCAAATGACACTGAACAATTGATCGCCATGCCGGGCGACGACGGCCAACGAATCCCAAAAACCCAGAAGAATGGTGTTGAAGATATTCCCAAAGACACTGCGCGATTTCTCACAATGAACCCACAAAACCCTTCACGCGAAATTTACCCACGAACACTCGTACTCCGACCAACTAGCTACCCTAGCGGCCCTCTCTCCACTTTCTCTCTGTATGACTCTTGTGAAACTTTTCTGCGTTGACTCTTTTGAACGACCGATCTTCACAAGCCTGCTCGCGGGATTCTCGTGCGACCGACTGCCCGTTGCAAAACTACCTGCCTATCGCCCGGACGCGACCCTACTGAACCTTTTTCTCTATCCCTGACTGTTCTTGGAATCGCAACCTTGGCCGTGCCTGAACATCTGTTACTCGGGGCTTTCGAATTGGGAAATATTTTCCAGATTTGGATGACATATGGCGCTGCGACTACTGCTATGAAGTCAGAGAATTCATCTGCTGGTTTATTCAATTAAATCTCAACCCCAATATTTAATCTGATAAGGGTCGTAGTTCTGTTAAATAAGCTGGCCACTTCAATACCTTCACACTACTATATTTCATATTGAATTTCTTCACTTGAGACAAATTTCTTTTCCTGGAGTATTTCTTCTAAATTTTGAAACCAGTAGTAGCCGCTGGGAGCCAGATCTGAAGAATATAGTAAATAAGAACGGAATTCACAGTCCAATTACCCCAAATGCAGCATCGACTGCGAGCTGATTCATAATCTTGGTGAAACAACACTTTTTCTTTACCTTTTCTCTTGATATTACCTTTCAAATAGTCCAATAAATCAATGTAATTAATATCACTCGAAAACGTTTCCAGCTGATATTTGTGTTTTTGGATGCTGCGATTAGCTTTCATGTTGTTCAAACTGTGTAGAATTGGGCTTAGGTCTGGTCTGTAGTAATAGATCCTCGATTCATTGTTTGTTATGAATTGCGGCACAAATTCGTTTGAATTAAGCGAAAACAGTACCAAACAGTGATCTGAATCTTCGACACATTGCTATTTTCGTGCGGCTCCCATCGTGCAAATGACTTTTTCATTCATGTTAAACAAAATGAACTTTCGCCCTTTTACCTTGATGTCATGGACAACAATTTGATGAATATGTTTGGCTTCTCCTGGAGTGGAAGTCTCATTTGGACGTCCGGAACATCGTGGATTTACAATTTCTGAACGACCACTATCGACATATAGTTGTATTCGATGGAGCAAGTATGCACTAACACTTCTTAAACACAACAATTTGTGTCCTGCATGTATATCCTCATTAAAAAGCAACGTTTATTCTTTTATTTCATCCTACCCGAATTCTAGGTTATGTTTGATACTTCGTAACTACGTTGACCGTTCTCTAGAGGACGCAATTTCCTTATCCAATGCATCATACAATCGCGGATTACAACTCTTGAATTGTCAGATTTATTAGTAAAAATCCAATTTGAACCCCTTAACGGGCGAATTTCAAAAAATCGTTTCTTAGCGAGCGCGTACATTATATAAGGAATGTATAATGCAAGTTTGAAATCAATCGGTCGAGCCATTTCTGAGATTTCGTGATCATTAATCAGTCAGTCAGTGGATTACAATTTTATATATATAGATTTTGAGTTTGATAGGTATCGTGCTGTTACTTCTATATACAGAGAAACCTCGGTTATTCGTTCCCGCGAGGTTCGTTTTCCAGCATATATCGTTTTTTGCTCAAGGTCCCAACAAATGCCTCTGCAATTGTCTTACTGTAAATACACACACGCAGATTGCTAGTTTCTTTTGTTTGATAAACAATATATACGTATATTATGTAGCTACATCATTTAAGCAACTACGTGTATACTTGATTGGTCAGTAATATGAAATACGTCTCATTTCACATTAATCCAATTAATTAAGGTCGACTGCCTCAATTAAATATGAAAATGATACGTCTTTCTCATAATGTGAATTGTCATTTTTTTTAATCTTTACACCAGATTTTGCTGCCTTTTCGTCATTGGAAAAAGACAAGGATAATCCTTGCTGGTTACTATAGTAGTTTAATCACATATAGTTTAATCACATATAGTTTAATCACATATACTTATGTGGTTTAATGCAGTATAATCAAACTTGAGTATAATGCTGAATTAAAGCAAATCACAGCAAATAAACTTCTCGAAAGGCGATTTTTCCAATGTTTTCGTAAATAATTTTATTGCTCGTCGGACCGTATCAGCAGCAAACGAATTTCCTCGGTTTCCTTTGCTTTCCTGTTCCTCTCGGAACTTGATAGAAGACGTTCGCCCCTTAATTATAATTATAAACCGGGAGTAGGAGGCTCGCTCAACGTGCCAATTCTAGCGAACTTTGCTAAATTCTGTTTCAAATTAACGCTGTAAATTATAACTTGAGATGAATGTTCGCGATGCGAGAGAGCTTGCGATCGTACCTATTCTCTTTCATCAATTTCTCCCAGGTTAATTGCTTTTTATTCATAATTAACTCTGGCGCTACGGATCGGGCCGGATTGTCTCGCATAAAGAGAAATCCTTGGTGCAACAATATTTGCAGTAGGGCTCTTCTAATTCAGAACCATTAGAAATACTTACTTAAAAATGAGGTACGTTTATTCTGGGTAAAATGTTGCTTCGATTATTATTATTATGTTGTAATAATAAAGAATTAAAAAAAATAAATGTAGCACGATTAATGACAGTCTGCTGATTATTTGAATCCTGGTTCATTTGTTCCCCAAGTTGTTGTGCGAGAGTTAAAATAGTCAGTGGACTGTCGCAGATCCTCTCTACGAGCAAAACTTTTAGTTCCTTAATTTAAAATTTGTGTTATACATATATTATTATACATACTCACCTATACATACACCATACATATTCGCCCCTTAATGGCAATATACGTACTTTAATAGCTTTAAGAGCCTTAACAGCAGTTTACTTTTTCGCCACTAATTTATTTGCGCAACTATTTGTCCCTCTATGAAGAGATTATTTGTCTCCATGAGGAGCCAAATAATCGCGGTAATAGCACTTACTATGTAGTTGCTAGTTGCAGACCAATTTGCACTTGGGTGCACCCTGGCGGAGGTTTCCAGGATTATTAGTAACTGTTGCTATAGCAGTTTGAAGATCTGATGGTGGCAAGTGCACCGAGCAGCTCCATTAGCGTTAATGCCCTGTGTAAAACGATCTATTAAAATCAAGGAAGGCCTTGCTCTTCGTTTTTGGTTACATAAGCGTAATGACCAGGAGGAACAGCGTACAAGCCACGAGGGTAATTCGTCTGCAGCAATGTTGCCGCCGCCGCCGCCGCCACCGCCGCCTCCGGCAGAGGCAGAGGAGAAGTGAGGCTTTCGCATATATCGATTTAGTAGGGGTTGAAACCCTGCGACACCTCGCGTGTACGTACAGTCTGCCCAAGTGCTCAACCTGTTATTGTAATGGGGTGTAATTGAAAATGTGACACACATTTTAATAACCGCTGCGCTGGCTGGCTGGAAAATATTGCTGTGCATGAATTATACGTTGAATTATATTATATCGTATGTATATGTTATACGAGGAATGTTATTATGAGGTGTATAGGTTGATTCAAATTAAATGTTCACCATTCTGGTGAGTTGGCTTATCTCTCTCGAATACAACTTCGGAAACGCTCACTCACTCGCTTCGCTCGTTCGCGAGCCACACAAGACATGAGGGTCGCGCTTCGCGCGACCCCCATGTCTTGCCAACACTATCGGCCTGCGGCCTTCGCTTCCTCCAAGCGAATTCAACTATGGATGCGCTCGCTCACTCTCTTCGCTCGTTCGCAAGCCACACAAGACATGAGGGTCGCGCTTCGCGCGACCTTCATGTCTTGCCAACACTAACGCCCTTCGGCCTTCGCTTCCTCGAGTAAGTTGTTATGGTCGTATGCCAAAATAAATTAAATTGATGTTCTCAAGTGAACTAATAACTCAGTCAATTTATTTTTATTTGCCTACCTTTTTATAATGAATTTAGAAATTTTTCACAATTTGTTTTTACTAATTTTTTGACAATTTAGTACATATTAATTTTTTTAAATAATTTAATGTCAAAAGGAGTGAGTACTAGAAATAGCTGGATCATACATTTTTATCCTTATTGTTATTATTATTCTCTTAAATAATCATGTTTTAGAAGGTTCCGTGCAAATCTGGTTTTCTCACATTGAAAAAAATTTTGACAAGTCACAAAAAAACCTATTTTTTGATACATATTACATAATATCTCAATGATTTTTCTTCTGAATCTGAAAATAGAATTCAAATGGGTCTCATTGATAACAAAATCACGTCTCTAGTCCATCGCGCGACCATCATGTCTTGCCAACACTATCGGCCTTCGGTCTTCGCTTCCTCGAATAAGTTGTTATAGCTGTATGCCAAAATGAATTAAACTGATTTTCTCAAGTGAACTGATCATATATTAAATTTATTTTTATTTAAATTTTATTAATTTATTTTAAAAATTTACAATTTGTTTTTACTAATGTGTTTCTTAGGAAGGCGCCAAGTAAATCTTGAATCTCCAATTCGTGGAAAAGAAAATCTATGCAACGGAGAAGTTAATAATTTATTTACTGACGTTTCACCACACCTGGGGTTCTTTAGAGGATTTTTACATATCTTAAACTAAATTATATTCAAAACTATTCTAACTAAATAGCCATTTTGCGATGGTTGACATTTAAAATTAATTATCACATATTCGAAATTCTGATTGTGCAACTAATTGAAAGATTTATTTTAATCAATTCCTCATAAAGTAATGCAGTCCACGAAGGAAACAAATACTTATTATACTAAATGTTTCACAATTTAGTGCATACTAGTATTTTAAAAAAATTATAGTCTTGGATATATAGTCCTATATTTTATTTTAAAATTTATTGTTTCTTACGCGTTTCGCGGTCTAACCGCTTCATCAAAGAAATTTATTATATCTATTTTTTTTGTTAATAATTTTTTTTTAAAAGGAGTTAGTAGGAAAAACAGATGGATGCACATTATTATTATTCTATTCTTATTAAATATATTTAGCTTTGAAATCCACACAATTATTTACTAAATTTTTCATAGTACATTCTAAAGATAAATATATATATTTAGTAGAATAATAGGTAATAATAAGAATAAAATGTGTAATACATCTATTTCTCCTGCTCACTCTTTGAACATAAATTATTTAAAAGAATAATAGCATGGAAAAATAAATTTTGAAATTTTTTCTAATAAATGTATTAATAAATAGTTAATATGTATAAATAAATTGAATATTGCAAGTTCACTAGTGAAATCAATTAAATTCGGCTTGCGGCTATAAAAACTTATTCAGTTTTTCATTATTATCAATATTTATAATTATCATTGTTTTATAATTATTGTTATTACATTACTTTATCCCTTTAATTCAATTTATTATAATTGGTTGTTAATTACTTTCTATATTAATTTCAATAATAATACATTTTATACATGTTCACTACAAAGGTTTTATAATTAATTATAATACACTTATTGTTTCTTTGTTATACTTTTAGTATTCTACTTAGCAACCTTTCACCTCTTTAAAAAGGAATTTTTAGACTAATAACTTACGTTTGAACAATAAGTTGTAACAATTTAAAAGAAAAAGAAGGCACTGTTCCTGACTAATTTATTGGTTCAGAAGGCGACCGGTTTCGTCCAGTTAGGACATTCTCAGGCCTTTGTAGTCAAAATATTAAAAATGTGCAAATAGCACATCGGTCGTCATTTGTATGTAGAACAATAAAATTAAAACATTAGAAGATGAACGGAGATAAAATTATTTTTATAAAATCTGTGGCTCTCTAGTTTGATGGATTAAGTTGTTTGTGAAATACATTAGATGAATATATAATGAATAAATGTAAATATCACACAATTAATATTCGAGTAACAAAAGCGTAAAATTTTTAATTTTAATTATGAAATTGGTCCAGAAGAAATATCATAAAAAAAAATTATTATCATTTCATTACAGTAGAGCGTCGATTATCCGAACTAATTGGGACCAAGCGTAGTTCGGATAATCGATTTGTTCGGATAATCGATTTTACAGTGAAGTAAGAAAAACAAGTAGGTATATAATGTGTTAATGTTTATATACGTTATATTTTGATCTAACAGCTTTTTAAAAAGTAATCATTCAATTTCATTTGAACGTTGTTCTTTTTTCTTCACAGCCAATTTAAATAACAACACAGGAATGATGCGTCGCTTATATCAATTTGATACTTTATGCCCGTCGGCGTCGTATGGTTAACAAATACTGTGTTTTTATGTAACAATCATTTATACATAGTCTCCGGACGAAAAATAAACAATTTAAACCAAAAATGTTTGCATTGACGAACAGCTAATAGATGGTTAAATTAAATCGCAATAGTTGAAAATGATGTTCGGATAACCGACGTTTCGGATAACCGACGTTTGGATAATCGACGCTCTACTGTATAACTAATTCGAGAATTTATCAATGAAACCAACAAATGTATAAAACTTTAATGCCAAAATCAACAATTATTCTAATATGTATTTATTTTACTCATTTTGCTACACATACGTGTTTAGTCTTTGAAGATTCAACAACCACTGTCTAAATATTGAGCGATGGTGTATTACTTTTGTTGAATTTCTTAAAAATACGTTCTAAAAACGGGTTTGTTTAGTCTATTCCTCGATAGAAGTTTTTTTTCAACATCCGACCGGATCATTGCATTTTATATGTTTACATGACATTACGCTGTTTTTGCGTGTTTTCACAAATGTGATTTACACATTAATCAAAGTTACATAGTATGTGATCTATCTCCTTCTAACATATTAGGTATACATACATAGTACATATAGAGAAAAATAAGAAAATAGTCACGGCTGAGTGGAACGGCAATATCGTCGCTTCCGCGCTCCACTGGTTAGAATATACAGAAGTATATAGGGACGGGACTGAAAAAGTTCTTTCCGTCCGCGTCTCGCAGGTTCCGTCCCGCACAGAGCTATTTACATTAAAAATTAATTGAAGGGACCGATATTTTCTAATAATTCCGTCTACCACAGGATTCCGTTGTATTAGGATTCCGCCGTACGCAAGTTTCACTGTATAATAATACTGCAGCTCTGATTGATCTTGTATATTGTGTAAAGGAGAAATGGTAGGGCTCGACTTGATCCTTTATAGAGATAGCAATCTTGATTCTGAGATGGAAACTCCTACCTCCTCTCTTGAGACCTCTACGGTTAATCAAGATATTTGTAAGATTGATAAATTTATAATAATCGATAATAGCTATCCTACCTATGGTGTTCTAGAGGTTATTGTTTCTATACGTGAACCTTTTGTCTCCGCGATATATAGGTATATCCGTTCCAAATAAACGATATGGTGATCGGCCTTGCCGCAACACCAGCAAAATTTTAATTTCACCTTATTTATCCCTGTTATCCCAGGTATAGGTACTTGCCCTCCTTATTTGTGAAAATTCTAATCTTTGCGAGCACTTAAGTTCACGTAATTTATTTTGACAATCTTGTTTATTTCTTCCCTAACAACCCTCCAGCTATTACTCGATTATCATTCGAAATTATTACGTTACAGTATAATAAACTTAAAAATAAAAAAATGTTTACTTTATATTCTTCTAATATGTCATTGACCCCCTTACTACAATCAATACAATAACATAATGAAAAGACCATCAAAGCAAACTGGGCCATACACTTCTACGGCTTCCCACATAATCTCCTAAAGAATCCATGATTTTAGTTCAGATTTTATAACGATAAAACATCGTCCACCTGCAATCGTGTTCCTCTCACAATGTGTTTATTTCTTAAACTATTTTTTATATTCTCAGGAAAACCTGGTGGAGAGCAAGCACCACAAGTTAGCCCGTTCGTTACGTAGCGGACATTCGGACAAAGATGCCAAGCCCAACGCCACCGTCAGGGACATTTTGAACACAATCGTCTCGTACCCGCCCACGAAGCAGCTTTCCAACGAAGAACAAGACCACTTGTGGAGGTTCCGCTTCTACCTGAGCAACCAGAAAAAGGCCTTGACGAAATTCCTCAAATGCGTCAATTGGACACAATCGAGTGAAGTGCGACAAGCACTCTCGATGCTGGAAATATGGGCCCCCATGGACGTAGAAGACGCTCTTGAGTTGTTGAGCCCCAATTTCACTCATCCTGCTGTACGAAAATATGCCATTTCAAGGCTTCAACAAGCCCCCGACGAAGATTTAATGTTGTACCTCCTGCAACTTGTGCAAGCGTTAAAATACGAAAACTTCGATGATATTAAGGAAGGATATAGAAGGGTGACGTCTGGGCGAGAAATCACCTCTTCGCACGAGGAAAAAGAAGCATTTTTAGAGAAGAAAGACAGTAGGGAGAGCAACAGCACTATCACAAACGATCCGGTGATGATCCGATCCGCTAGCTATCACCAGGCGGATCACCTAGCCGCTTCTAATGTAAATAGCGTGATAGAAATCGATCCTATGCATCGGGCGAGTACTTTACCTGAAAATCTGCTTCAGAATTTGAATATTACTGATTCGGGTAACACGGAAACGTTGCAGAGTGAAATTAAGGACGATGAGGAATTCCAAGATTTGGCTTCATTTTTGATTAGGAGGGCTTGCAAGAATTCTGCTTTGGCTAATTACTTTTATTGGTATTTGTTGATTGAGTGCGAAGATCAGGAGCATACTGTGAAGCAAGACGTGAGTAATTTTATTTTTGATTTTATTATTTTTCGGTTTGATAAGTTTTGTTTAGATTATTTTCATTTTGTTATTTTCCATTATGTATTTTTTAGATTTGTTATTGCTACGGTTGTTATTTATTTATTTATTGTTATTTATAATAGTTTATCTGCTATTTGGTAACTCAAATGTTGACAAACCATAAATAGTTTCTTTTTTGTTCAAAAGTTGTCAGTGAAAAAAAGTTACTAAAAATTTGACACTGCCTTATCACATTTTTGTAAAAGATTTATGCGACTTACATAACGTAGTTTGCCAAAAAAGAGATTGTTACCAACTAGAGTGTATTCTTGTAAAGAAAATATCCCATATCTCTTTAAATTCTAAAAAGAATAATTTTCATATTTTATAAATAAAAATGATTCATCTTTTATAGGCAGAATTAATTATCCACATTTAAAAATAGTTAAGAGAAAAAAATAATTATGCTCTCTTTATAATAAAATAATATCCACAAAAACAAAACAATCAATCAGTCAAATAATTTTGCATATAACGCAAAAAACATTATTTTATAAAAAAAACCGTAAAGTTTGCTGATAATGTAGAAAAAATAATTTTATAAAAAAAAACCTAGTTTGTAGGTTTTGTGAAAAAAATTATATAAAAATAAAATTTTTCAGGGTGCCGTCAGGGAAATGTACCTATGTGTAATGAAGACATTTTCACAAACACTGGCCAAAGGCTCCCCCGACATGCAACGAAGGCGAGACTTCTTAGCGACGCAGCAAAAATTCATCGACAAATTGGTCAAGCTTGTAAAAACGGTTTCCAGAGAAAGTGGCGTACGAAAGAAAAAAGCGGAAAAACTGCAGCAGTTGTTAGCAGACCCGGACACTTTCAAAATGAATTTTTCCACCTTCGACCCGTTCCCGTTTCCACTGGACCCTGACGTCATGATCAAGGGCATAATTGCTGAAAAGGCTAGCTTGTTCAAGTCAGCTTTGATGCCGTCAAAGTTGCATTTCGTCACCACCGACAATTCCGAGTACGTCGCCATTTTCAAGCATGGTGACGACTTGCGGCAAGACCAACTCATTCTGCAGATGATTACGCTTATGGACAAACTGCTGAGGCGAGAGAACTTGGATTTGAAGCTCACCCCGTATCGGGTCCTCGCATTAAGCACTAAACACGGATTCGTGCAATTTATCGATTCGGTGACCGTCGCCGAAGCCTTGGCCAACGAAGGCAGCATCCAGAACTTTTTCCGAAAGTACCATCCACATGAAACGGGGCCCTACGGAATTGCCCCGGAGATAATGGATACCTATGTGCGATCATGTGCTGGATATTGTGTAATTACTTATTTGTTAGGCGTGGGAGATCGGCATTTGGACAATCTTTTGTTGACGACTTCTGGAAAGTTGTTCCACATCGATTTCGGGTACATTTTAGGTCGGGACCCCAAACCCTTGCCGCCTCCCATGAAGTTGAGTAAAGAGATGGTCGAAGGGATGGGCGGGGTTAATTCGGAACATTACCAGGAGTTTCGAAAGCAGTGCTATACAGCATTTTTACATTTAAGACGGTGAGTGCGATTTTAACTAGTTTTTAACCCTTTGGAGATCGGTGAAAATGGGCACTTATTTAAAAATATGAATATATGGATCCCTAAATTAATACATTTTAATGTAAAATCCATAATATCATTGAAAAATGTTTTTATTATAGCAGAAAAATATACTTTTCTAATTTCCGTTAGGGACGTATACGAACGTTTGTAAGTTTGGTTGCCTATACTGGTGCATGTCCATCTAATAGGTGTATTCGTATGGTTATCCCCTCAAAAGTTTATTTATATTTTTGCAAATCTTGACGCGCTAAGTAATAAAATAAAATATTAACAAAACAATATATCAATAAAGGAAAATAAAAATAAATTTAAATAATAATAAAATGAAATAATAATAAAATAAAATAATAAAAATATAAAGTAATAAAAATATTTATGATGCTATTCTGAAATGTTTTTACACCGACGTTAACGATGTAATTCACAAGGTTACCGCGGTGTTCAAAAAATGCTATTCTGATTTGACATATGTCCGCTGTTGCTCTAACAGTGGGAATGTAAAATTATGACCATGAATAGGTTCGACAACAAATTACAACGGTCAGTATGTTTGCGAAATAGACGTATTTGAAGTAATTATCAAAAAGACAGACACGCGGCTGTGGACCCCATACTACCTTATTTTGTCAATTTACTTCAAGAAAATAGGAAAGTACTTAAATATAAAATTTTGTGTGTATACATCTTGAAACTTCTCTTTACGGATTGGTGCGTTTTATGGGATTTCGGATCCTAATTACATTTTGATCAAATAAAAATGAAGTTGCAAATTTTATTTTAACATATAATTTTCCTCTAAGCGCGTTTAACCCCAAGGACTTCTTCAGAAACATATTAAAAAAAAGAAATATAATTTGAAGAATTATTATTGAGATTAAAACTATATCCTAAATTACATTCAAATTATATAATGTAATTTAAAATATTGTTGTAATTTCAATGAAGATTCTTCAAATTATATTTCTTTCTTTTTAATATATTAACCTCCTCAAGAAGCCGTTGTGGTGAAATGCACGTAGAGGAAAATAAAATGTTAAAATAAAATTTGCAACTTCATCTTTGTTTGATCAAAATGTAATTGAAACCTCAAATCCCACGAAACGCACCAATCTTTAAATACAGGGTGCCCCACGATGATTTGACCGGGTGATATCTCAGAAATGGAATGAAATATGAAAATTCGGTTTAAGGGATGTGATATAACTTTCGATGGCGCTTCGTTTCGTGTACTTAAATTTTATTTCGATTGCCCGCTTCTGGTCACGTGACATCAAGTTTACAAGTTCAAATAGAACACCCTGTATTTTATTAACTTTTAAGAAAGCTGTTTGTTAGACGAATTCAACGATACCATATTTATTAGAATTTTAAACGTAACAATAAGACAAAAAATAAAAAACTTTAGGTGTTGTCATCAAGGAAAAGGACGAGGCAAAAATGGAAAAAGTCATATCTTTAAGAAATTTTGGTCCTCAGAAGGGAGGAGGGTATGTGTTGTTATAGTCTATACAAAAGTAGGTGGCGGACCTTAAAGACTAAAATCCCGTTTTAAGGGACGATTTATTGCCTCTGAAACTTGCTTGTCGGAAGAAGAGAAATCTTTTTTCTCTGTCCCTCTAATACCC
>JAWQRP010003817.1:0-12749 GCA_033557875.1 Quadriops clusia
AAGACGACTGTCTGCCACCCCATGAGTCAACCAACTTAGCTAAGAGCTACTGGATGTGTGGTGCCAATCAGAAGTCCGCACCCATAATAAAAGGTAAAATGGCAACACTTAATCCCGACATGAAACAGACCCCGCGACAACGAAAACCCACGGTCGTACGTCACCAAAAATAAAATACGAAATGAGCTGAAAAGAAATAATTGAATGGAAATACACAAATAAACTCGGAGAACTTTCGTCATAACAAAACATTTGACTGTGAATTAATTTACTCTGAATTTGATGGAATTGAATGACCTTGGTGAGCAAGAATTAATTATTAGTTATTTTACTGTGCTGTAGTTGACCTTGTAATTATCGTGAAAGTGAGATACCCTTTTGGCTGTTCTGAAATTGTGTCTACCTGGGTTTTATTATTGCAATTACCCTACTCTTTTCTATCGTGCACTTAACTTCTCTACCTTTGTTGTGATGTAATTATTGATTCATTGAATTGATCGTAGCAAAACTTTGTTTGTAATCATTTATTGGATTAGTTGGGCCCAAACTTTGTTATTGCAAAATGCTACTGCTTCAATTGACTTATGGTGTTTATGGGTCGACCCGAAAGGATTTTGGTGTGTGTGAATGTGTGTGAGAGAGACCAACGGAATTATCCCTCCCCCTCTATTGTCACCTCGGCGCTCATCGAACCAACCATCAAAACAATGCGCCCCCGTGAAGAACAAACCTACCGACCCACGATTCTCGAACTACTGAATTGAATGAAACTAATTAAAGAAGAAAACAAAGATTCTTATCCTGTGTCGGGACACTCCTGGCGACGGCAGCCAACAAATCCGGAAGTTCCTGAAGAATGATGTTGAAGATATTCCCAAAGACACTGCGCAATTTCTCACAATTGCTTGGCGAAGACGGCCAACGAATCACAAAATCCCAGAAGAATGATGATGAAGGTATTCCCAAAGACACTGAACAATTGATCACAATTGCTTGGCGACGACGGCCAACGAATCACAAAATCCCAGAAGAATGGTGTTGAAGATATTCCCCAAAGACACTGAACAATGGATCACAACTGCTTCACTTGAACCCGCGACAAACACTCTTTTATCTGGCCAGCTAGCTACCCTAGCGGCCTCCCCACTTTCTCTCTGTGACGCTTGTGAACGAACCTTCTGCGAACGCGCGCTGCGCGAAGGTACGCCGAGAAGAAGCTTCGCGACCGCGCACTCGTGGACGTGTGCCGGGCCCATGCGCCCCCGAGGCCCGCCTCGATCCAACTCTACTGCCAAGACCCGACTCTCTCGAAGAACTGCCTCAATCGAACTCCCAAACCCGACTGTTCGTCCACGCGACTCGAAACCGACTGTCTCGAAGAACTGCCCTGACAATTTTTTTCCTACCTGCTTAAGCCCGAGACCCTCGCGCGACCTCCCTGTGGCCAGCCTTCAGCCGCTTGGCAGGCACTAGTCCCTCGACTCTCGTGTCTAGCTCTCTCGCTCGCGCCTTACGAGCGCTCATACGCTGACCTTTTCTCTTCGTCTTACTACCTGCCTCGCTCGAGACTCTTTTCTATCTTTGATTTTTCTTAGAATCGGCACCCCTTTGGAAGCACGCGCCGTGTTTGGAACATCTGTGCTCGGCTATTGAATTGGGAAATATTTTCCAGATTTGGATGACATATGGCGCGCGTCCTACTGCTGCTATGAAGGCAGACATCTGCTGGTTCTTTCTTATTTCTTATTTCAACCCCAATATTTAATCTGATAAGCGTCGTAGTTCTATTATTTCTGCTGGCCCTGTGATTACCTTCACAGTATATCATTCAATAATTATAGTAATTGGTGACACCTCACGTTTTTCATGTCCTCTACTTCATCAATTTTTATGTTTATGACGAGCTGCACCTGAAGATGACCAGGGATGGTCGAAACTAGTTGTGTAGAATAAATAATTAAACAAGGAATTAATTACGTCCAATTTTATTATGATTATTTATTTTTCAAAGGTAGCTCCCTCTTCTTCGGAATATATCCTACATTACATAACTCAAAAATACATAATTACGTCACACTAGGTTAAATTAGTGCAGTTTTAATTTACATATAACATGTACATTTTACTTTTTTTTTAATAATTTATTTATGTCTGTTTAAATTGTGTTTTCATTGATTATATCTTTATTTTGCAGTAATTTATATTAATTTATATATTGTTTATACATATACATGTATGTATGTATGATAATTTGTAGCATGGCGTCCCGACCTCACTCGAGGAGGCAAAGGCCGTACCTCAATCGTGTTAACCCGAAAAGAAGATGGCGCGGAAGCGACCCGAATGTCTTGCCTGAATGATGTACAATTTAATAATAATTAATTGTGCATTTTTCTTTTCTCGTGCATGATATGGTCACAGGCTGAACGTATTCGTTTAGTAGCTTAATGCTGTATGTCGCTATGCGCGAGTAACGAAAAGTAGACATTTAATTATTCGTAAGCTGTACAACAGATCTGTAATTGTATTTATGTTTACATGTAATTATTAACTTCAGATTTTATTTTAATGTAGTAATAATAATTTCAAGGCATTTATTCTCGACCACGTAGTAATTTTATATTAGGATTTTTCTTTTTTTGTTTTTTTTTGATCAAAATTTAAACACTTTAAATTTAAATATAAATTTTATTATTTTTTCCCCTTTACGTTTTATTTTTTACGTTTCGGTACGCTGAAGAAAGGGCAAATCCGTCCCGAAACATAAAAAATAAAAAGTGGACGTAAAGGGGAAAAAAGAATAAAATTGATATTAAAATTTGAAGTGTTTAAATTTGACCGAAAAAAACCAAAGAAAGAAAAAACCTAATATAGTAATAATAATATTTAAATGTTGTATTATTATATTATAAATAACATTTTTGATCGAAGCAAGACATTTGGGTACAGCTTCGGGATTGTTGCACAAATGTAAATATCTGTGAGTACATATGATTAATGCTGTGTCATATAATATGTATATGTATGTATTTAGCTAAAATAAGAGACTGTATGCATATGTCTTTTTATTATGTGGTTGTATATGCAAAGACTTTTTTACAAACTATTCACGATAATTTTTCAAGAGTACAATCTTACGAAGGACAACGTCCGTACGTGCGTGTAAACCGGCCCTGCCCCCGCAACCCGACGTTCATAATGTGCAACAATCTTTATTTTAACGGTACAGAACGTTCGACGTATTTAATTAAATGAACTATATATTAGATACAAGGGGAAACTTGGCAATATGTACGTGTGTTTACATTGTACGTGTTTAGGCGTTGAGTAAATTTATATTGATTGCGAATGTAATTTTTTCATAAAAATATTATTTGTTTCCCGATTTAACACTTGCCCGTGTATCCCGGCTTAAGCAATTTTATCATCTTTCAAACTGATAACTTCCGGTGCGATGACAAGCAACAATTCAAAATTCCAAAGCACCCCTTCATTTTTTTTCAATTAATATTACTATTATTGCTATTGTTATGATAATAATAATAATAATAATTTTTATTAAATTAATGACACATTTATTATTATTGTTATCATTACAAAAGAAGGTTCCGATATAAAGAACAAAGCACGAAAACAACATAACTTATTATTTTCGTGTAAACCATTTATAACAAACTAATCACACCATAAGCAATCGTTTAAAAATCGTTAAATAAAGTGTTAACGGCCACTCATATTTGTGTCACGATAAGAAAACACACAGCCGACGGCGACGCCGCGATACAAATTAAATTCCGAAAATAGCCTCAAATGCGGCCTAAACGAAGAAACAATAATGTATTGACATACTTTGCCACATTTTCTAATATTATTAATATAATATCATGTTGTTTTTATATGTTAATTACTTTTAAATATTAATAACTTTTTATAACCTAATATTTTCATGCTATATAGTATATTATTCATATGTAGGTAAACCTATAGCGTTCGTATTATGCAAATCATCTACATGTATGTATTATTTGCAAAATGTAAATAAGAGATAAAATGGATAAGCTCAAAGGCAATAATGAACAATTATTAGTTTAAATTTATACAGGGATCCATAAGGTATCGGATGCCCATGTAGAAAACTACTAAATAATTATAGATTTCTGTAATAAATTAGGTCCCTGTAATTTGGGTAATATTTCATCTTCGTTGATTTCATCTGGATTTCATCTTTCTAGCTTTTTTGAACGGGGGGATTAATAAAAGATAATTTTTCATTAGACTTAATTTAATTACAGTGTACAACATTGTGATAAATAGGAAAAGTTACAGGTTATTGTATTATTTGAAATGCTTGTGTTTATTATATAATAATATAATATATAATGTACTATATATTATTATATTATTATTACGTGTATAAATTGTACCCTATGCATCTCCTTTTTCCGAACCTCTATCTTATATAAAAATGCGTAAGTAATTACAAAACCCGGAATAGAAGTAAAAAATCAAACTCACCCATTAAAATCGTCATAAATATGCACAATATAGTAATAAAATTGTAATAATACAATCCTTAATAATATATAAATATAGTCCTTAAATCTAGAAAAGTGGTATACCTAAAAAAAAGTAGTTACATTTTACCCTTTTTGTACCGCTGCCTCGCTTGCGATTTCGTATACCTCGCATTCGGAGTTTTACTATCGTTGATTTCTTGCTTTTCCTCTTCCTTGGCTTCTTCTTCCTCGATTAACTTCAGAGGGGGTTCTAGGAAACCTTCACGTTGGCATTTTACGTAATAGCGGCACCCCCTCGCTATACCGTATCCTATCATCGCTATTGCAATTGTTACCACTGCCATGTAGATCGGATGCTGAAAATGATTTAAATAAATAAACCATTTAGATAAATAAATTGTTAAATAAATAAATCGTTAAATAAATAAATTGTTAAATAAATAAATCGTTAAATAAATAAATCGTTAAATAAATAAATCGTTAAATAAATAAATCATTTTGATAAATAAATTATTTAGGTAAATAAATAATTTAGATAAATAAATAATTTAGATAAATAAATAATTTAGATAAATAAATAATTTAGATAAATGGATCATTGAGATAAATAAATGTCATGTAGTGTTAGCATTGAACATAGAGATAGAGATATATATTGTATATTCAACGATATTATATTAATTAAAAAATAGGTCCTTTAAAGAATTTTCTCTATTGAAAAATGGACTCTTACTGTTGGGTTCCTAGTGTATAGATTGTCCGAAATGACGATTATTACACCTATGACTATTCCTAATCCCGCCCCTAACCAGGGAATTTGAGCATCGGCCCTCTTATCTTTGGCATTTTCCTTCTGGGCCCTCGTAATGGCCTCCATTAAATTGCGGTCATCCGGCATAAGCATATAAGCTTTTTCGTAAGAATTGTACGCTTCTACAAAATGATATGTTGCCATTTCTACCTCTGCTTTCCTGAAGTAGGCCTGTGGAAAAAGTCTCACTTTAAAAATAATCAAAAAAAAGAACTCATTGAAAGATAATAAACAAAGAATAAAAACAATATTTAAGAAATATCAATATTTAAACTATTAAGGGCCATTTGCACAAATGCGAGTTACTAGGTAACCCAGGCATAAAGTAAATAATCCGTTTAAAAGTTGATACGTAGTCCCGGATTATTTATTTTATACCAGGGTTACCTAGTAACTCGCTTTTATGCAACTGGCCGTTAGTCAATAATAATTATATTATTAATAACATCAACAGTTTGCTTACTTTAGCCCAAGTGGGATTGAGCTTTATGGTTTCGTTAGCATCCTGCATTGCATAATAATATTGCTGCAGCTTAAGAAAGGCGAACGATCGATTGCTATACAGTGTAAAGTTGGTCGGGTCCCTTTTAATGGCGTGAGTGTAGTGTAGTACAGCTTCCTCATATCTCTGGTTTTTCACAGCTATGTTCCCCAATTCCTTTACTTCGTCTATCGTTTGGTACTGAAATTCAACCAACCAAATTGAATCAGTACAAGGGTGAATAATAGACGTTAAATAATATTTTTAAGTTATGTAACTTTTTTAAAAAAGGGCATGGCTATGGTCACCTACTTTTAGAGAAAATGAGTAATAAAATAAACAAAAAAATCTATTTAAAAGTGTACTTACCTCTTGGTCGGTCATATTTTTAATTATTAGAAAACATAAGACGTAACCTCAAAAACGAAACGTCATTGAATCAGATGTTTGATTAAACTGAACTCCGCATGTATAGGCAACTTACATTGCACCATTGCATTATTTTAAATGGCGCGATCTAAACAAAGTAAGCCCCGCCTATTTTGTAGCGATCGTTTTCGCTTTATTTACTCAATGTGGAAGGTTAGCTCATCTGACGTTTGGCGTCTTAGCTGTCATTGCGCTGTCATCAGACGTTCGATATGGTTATCCAGAAGTTGAACCGAGTCTCTATTTACTCTAGTTAGTTTAGTCAGTGTTTAGTGCAGTGTAACATGGCAAGGACTTCGCCCTTTCGGACTAGAAACCTTCTAATTGTGTTTTTGATTGTTGTGTTAAGGAATTGCATTGCTGAGCAACCACCCTTTCCAGTGTTAACAAAAATTAACACCTTGGGTACTTCGACAAATGGAACTGTTAGAAGACTTACCCTTATCCTCTCCGGGGAGAATCTGTACTCGGGGCTTCAGATTAAGACAACGGAGCATTCTGGAATCCGGAATTCCGAGTGCGAGAAGTTGTCGGAACGATCGGTCTTGAGAGCGACTTGGATAAATGATTCCTCGGCTGAAATCGTTCTTCAGTACAATGCAACGGATGCTGGCACCGAATTGTACTTCTGCCTGCCCCACAAGATTTCCAACAACTATGACAAGTTCGTGTGGCATCATCAAGGCAAAAACATATCTGTGATTTTAAGTGACGGCTCCGAGGGTTCCATCCTGAGGGCTGAAAAGTTAACAGTTGGGTAAGCATTTTGTTAATAATTATCCCGACGATGTAACATGTTATCAATACGCTATCAAAACAGTTCTTCAAATTGCGTGTTATCTTCAGTGTTTGTTTTGTAAACAATATGATCTATTAGTACACAACTGTAGGATCTTCGGCAAACAAAGTGAAGAAATTGGCCGACTGAACTCATTCATGTTATGACTGATTGATACCAAGAATTTGAAAATTAGGTTATTTGTTTATTTTTAGAATGAATGCCACAAAAATGTGCAGTAGTACTATAAAATATTTATCAAATAAGAAAAAATTATAAAATATATACATAAAAAAAAATTTTTACACAATTTATAATTTATAAAATTTTTTTTTCAATATGTAATTTATAAAACACATAAATTATTAAATACATAACTTATGGAATACGTAATTAAGGATATTTAATTTAAAAGTGTATGGTTATTATAACCATTACTTCCTTTCTATTTATAGCACCGGTTGACGATGTTCCCAACAATCTTATTATTGATTGTGGTCAGCTAGCCCCTACCTAGTATGATGCATTCCTCATAATAAAGCGATTCGCTCAGTTCAGAACCCATTATTAATCGGACATCTCTGATGTATTTTTCTCTATTAATAGTTTCAAGGCAAACGGAACATATGCTTAAGATTGCCACACATTTGGCCTTTAACGAACCCAAAGCGAAGTTATCAGTCCATTTCTGTTTGACACGATCTTAAGTCATAAAAGCAGCTTTACTGCCGTGTTATGCCAATATTTAAATAGCTGAGCCACAAGCACAATTAAATTCGCACCATCCGCAGCTGTCATTATTAATTAGAATTGACAATAATTATCATTGAACCGAGGCAGTTTGTTACAATAATAATAGGGCGACGAACTTTCGGCACAAAACAGTTAATGGCATCTTATCGATGAATCCGACCTTTCCAAGGAACTTTCATAACCGTACTGGTATATAATGTATAATGCATTCGCTTAATGTAATAAACCTGTGTAATCGTATTGTTTAAATAACCTAAGAACATGAGTTAAAGTAATGAATTTATATTATTAGTGAAACGACTGATAAATGGCGGCTTAAAATATTAGTAATTGAGAAGTACCGACTTAAAAGTATTTTTATTATTAAATTATTTTTAACAATATATTATTTTTATCAATAAATTATTTTTATAATTGGATTATTTTTATAATTGGATTATTTTTATAATTGGATTATTTATATTGGATTGTTTTTATCATTGAATTGCTTCTATATTGAATTATTTTTATCATTGAATTACTCTTATGTTAAATTATTTTTATCATTGGATGTTTTTTATTCTTAAGTTAAAATAGTTTATCACTAACATTAAGTAACTGTGTTATGTACAATCGCTATTATCTAATCCCAATTGAAGTCTCCTTGCTTTTTTATTTATTTTTAATTCATGTTCGTCGGCAGATAATCGCCCGTCAGCGCAAAGCAATAAAGCAATTCTACTCATTACGTGGCATTACACAAAGCAATTATTGTTTGAAGTTTTCTAACGTGTTGGGAAGGTTAACCGTTCGCAATTATTCCCTCGTATGCAGACGGTGGAGAACACCGACCATCGATTTTTCGGGCAAGACCAACAATAAGAGGGCTTTTTGTGCGTCAATGTAAAGTAGGTGCAGCTTTGTCCTAAGGCTGAAAAATTTGCATTTTCCTCGAATTCAACGCAAATTCTGATAAATATCTGATTGATCGCACGAGACCGTGACGCACGTGCTTTTTTTTGCTTCCTTATCACCTAGTTTGGGGGCGATCCAGTTATTATGTGAGGCGAAACGTAATAATTTTTTATTTCCAAATTGATTTTATTTTGAAATTGTTGTGTTCATTATTTTTGTATATATACCGAATATCTAGCTATCCCATCCAAGCGTAATATGTAATGTGATTAACTCATACACAAAACCATAACGTAATTTCCACCTCGCCAGGAAGATACGTTGTGTTTATTAGGAAGTTCCACCTGAAATTGCCACCAGCTAAAAGTGGGTCATTACCAAGTGCATCGATTTTATTTTTCTACTAAAACTAAGCTAGAGTCCGTCGAAAAGATTTCCAGCAACACGCAATCTTGTTACCTACTTCACCTGTGTTATATAACTACCTACCATTCATTATAGCCTTAGATACTAATATTATTATACAATTAGTATCATAACAAAGGTTAAATTTATTTATTACACTAAAAATATATATAAAGCCTTAGCTGTTATTATTATATGCGTTACCGTAGATTATTTATAATATGTGTATTACAGAGATTAAGAAGTTATTTACCGATTTTCAGCGTAGGTCTAATTCGATTACAAACATACCAATCTGATTACAAGTAAAGCACTTCGCCTCGGGGCTTTTGGGTCAATGCTGAGTGCTTTGTTTGCGTTGATTTTGACGCAGCTTTTTGCTTCGTCTAATTGCGTTATTATTCAATACTTAATTGCATTGTTTTCGCCGGCGAAAATGCTGTGGGAAAGTATGCAGCGAAGAGCTATTCCTCGAACACCGAAATTTAGAACGAATCGTGACGGTAACCAAATCTGAAGCTTATCCAAAGTCGCTGCGCTGGCATTCTACAAAATGCTAAAATTAACGTTTTCTTAGTTTAGTTTACTTCGTGTTGCCCAAGCGTCTCGGCTGGAGATGTTGTAATTAATGAAACAGTTTTAAAAGTGTAACTTATCTTAAGAATCGATTTATAATCAAATATAATATCTAGGCACTTGCAAATATTACATAGTTCAACAAAACACCGAAAAAATTTGTTACCCTTGTTATCTTAGTGGATTTTTATGGCACAATATATACATTTTACGAATCTGGTCATCATTGTACCATATTGGCTCTGGTTTTGATGTTATTGGAGTATATGGCCTGCTTGTTTGCGTTGATTTTCTTATAATTTAAAGCGAATTAGACAAGATATGTCTCTTTCGGTATGATCTGTTACCTACAGAAATCAAATAAGAAATAAAAAATCACGACTTATTGTTGGCAATTATTAAAAAAATATGGAGTGGTCTCCACTTGACTTTCTCGCATATTTTTAAGTTGTACTACACGAGATAAGACAGATTCACATTAGGATTCAGAGCGATTTTTGAACAATTTTAATATTTGTGCACATGCATATTTAAAAAAATATATAAAAAGGATTACTTCCGGTTGGGCAATTGTGCTAAAATTTGATATCCGTGAGTTTTTTGATATTTCAAAAGTTACTACAAAATTAGAAAAAAATATCTTGAAGCAAAAGGGCACCTTACTTGAAAGGGTTCCACTTCCGTTTCAAGTAAAGTAACATCCGAATAAACACAAAAGTTGATGGGAGTACTTTTTAACTAAAATGACTATATATATTGTGTTTACACAGACAGACATCAAAGTAAAAATGGGCTAAACCGGATTCAGAGGCACCCAAAACGTCGAGATTCATCAAAATCTCAATTTCGATTTTTTGCATGAATACAATAGGAACTTTATACATACACGAGAAAGTAAAAATGTAAAAAAAGACCACTTCCGGTTGGGCAATTGTGCTAAAATTTGATATCTATGAGTTTCTTATCATTTCTAAAGCTAGTGCAAAATTTAAATCAAATACATCGAAGGAAAATGGCATTTGACTTGAAAGAGTTTCACTTCCGTTTCAGGTAAACTGCCACATCCGGTTATCCGAATTAACACAAAAGTTGATACGAGTTTATTTTTTAGCTAAAATGACTCTATACCAAATTTCATCGATCTAGCTCAAGTCGTTTTTGAGTTATCGTGTTTATATAGAGACTCATACACACACACACACACGCACAGACAGAGAGACAAAAAAGCAAAAAAGGGCCAAATCGACTCAAAACGTCGAGATTCATCAAAATGTCAAATTTTTTTTTCGCATGATCATTATACACACTTTCTCTGCGAGATAGTAAAAAAGTAGAGCTAAACTTGCAAAACTAATAGTATAAAATCATTAGCATAAAATCATGCTTAGAGATTTTCATATCAAGGGCAACAAAATCACTGTTGACCAGTGCTATCTATATTGCAATTACATGCACGTATATCATCATAGAAAGCCGTGACGTCAATAATGCACAATAAACAAATTTTTGCATGAGTGTATAAGATAAGGTTTAGCTTACCCACGAACGACTGTACATGGTTCTCAGGTGTAAATCTACTGGTTTGGATCCTAAACCTAAACAAGGTTATAACCCAAAATTGTCTTGAAAATTCGGAGGAGTTAGGATATCGTCGTAGCAGTTTGAAATAAGAGTGACATTAACAATAACAATTGTTTCATTTGTTTTTAAGCAGTTGATTAAAAAAAATAATAATAAACCGCCTACTAAGTCGCTTCTTGCCAATAAAAAGTTCTTTGACGTACATCTCATTTCAATAATAATATTTATTATTTATGATGAGGACCTTGTGATAAGTATTTAGGTATATTTTGTTGATAAGTAGGTGTAGGTGTATGTGCATATTATGAAGAACGCATAGAATAAAATACAGATGTTCGTTCACATAATAAAAACTATTGTAAACATTAATTTACTTCGCCGGGCACGTTCATGAAAGCTCTGCATAATAAACAAATATTTGTGCGCCATTCCTTATTAAGTGTAAATACATACTTACAAACAACGTATTCTTATATTATAAATTATATTTAAACATTATTAATTATATTTGAGTATTATTCATTATATAAATTTACACATTATTCATTAAATTATACACCGGTTGAGGGATTAAGCTGAAATTTTCTGAATGTGTGTTTTTCTGGTTTCTAATCATAGTACAAAACTTCAAATAAATCGCTTAAGCTTAAACGCTACATCAATGAAAAAATTTTGTCCCATTTATGCCGCTTCCGGTTGGGCAATTGATTTGGGTGAAGACAGCAACGGTTTTCAACAACGGTTTGCCACGGTGCGTATTACCGACACCTTTATAGGGACACTGCAATAGTTCGTAATTTTAATAAAAAAACTGACATGTTATTGAATAATTCAATTAAAATAATGAAAATGCCTTGGATAATTTTCAAAATACTGACGAAAATCTCCCAAAACTACTGAAATTTGGAGAATTGAAAAATGACATGTATTTTCCAAACTATAAAACCTTTGTTGATGAAACAAAAAACACTTTACTTCAAATTGTGCCAGTTATCAAAATGACTTGTCAAATTTTATTGACATGCCGCACATTGGTCTACGAGCCCAAATACGTGGGCAAAATTTAATAAATCGAACTTTCAATTTAAGGACTTTTTAGGCTTTGATCTTTAAGTTGGTCCCTTGAGAACTAGAAATTACCATTAACATTCGTAAATTAGCGTAGTGTGCCTATTCTATTCAGTTTTTTCTTGGGCGCTGCATTTGTCATTTTTATCACTTTCTCCGCTCTATAAAAAACGGCATTCTTAATCGTCCATAACTTTAGCGTTTATAAAGCTTCTTCAAGTTTTATAAATGGATTTTGCAGTTCAAGAAAAGGACATTTTAATGATTTAAATCAGTTTTTATAAACTTTAATAAATATTTGTATATTCTTGGACTTATAATTATAAATGTAATATATATTCTTGGGTTTTTAGTCCTTATATTATTAAATTAAATGTATTTTTCCCGACGCGTTTCGCGGTTTGACCGCTTCATCAGGGGAAATATTTTATTTGTTTAACAAATGAAAAATAAAAT
>JAWQRP010003818.1:0-12747 GCA_033557875.1 Quadriops clusia
CGATTGTCCACAGCGTCTGAAGAGGACTCATGTTAGAGTCGAAACCGGTTACGCTAAAATAAAAAGAATTAAGCAAGTAAAACGTCTTTAATTTAATATATACATTCTTGCTGGGTCCAAAATTTAAAAATAATAAGTTTGTCTAATATTTTCAGTCTTAGATAACAAGTTTAAACAATTTAAAACACTAATACCCATGCAAAATAAATATTTCATTTAGTATATTATTACGTTATGTTATCGTATATTATATTATTATACAGGTACAATATAATAGCTATGTACAGTATAATAGCTATGTACAGTATAATAGGTACCATGTTAATAATATTAATATTTTATAATATTACTTTTTTTACATAAAATTGAAAAATGATGCTAACGTAACAAGAAGAAATAGATACAGATAACTACCTAAGTAGGTAGGAAAAAGCACGACGGCCCGTAATTCCCACTAAAAACTCCGGCAAGATTTTTTAAAGAAAAGATTAAGATAAAGAGAATAAAGTAGAACAAAGTGAGATATTAACAAAGTGAAGCATGGCTTGTTCCGCGACGAGCGGATAATATAGAACCACGCGCGCCCGAGTGAGGGTGAGATATCAGCCCTCGAGAATCCAAATCTCGAGAACGAACGAGTAATAAAGATAGAAGGAGAAAGTGAATAAGAAAGAAGATTAAAGGACTCTCTCGCAGGGTTGCAGAGGCGCTGGGCGCCGCTACACACTGCTCTGCGCCGTTTCCGCTTCCTTCCTCCAGTGAACTGAATCGGGAGCCAATTTCACAAAGTTTTGGATCCGCCATGGGTCCGCATACAAACGAGATGTTTCTGCGAGGCGCGCTGCAGAACACTGGCGTGCCGTAGGATAGGGATGCATGCACCCGAGGCCCTCGGTGCATACCAATGAGCCTGATGATTTGTGGCTAATATCTCACCTGCCTGTCACTTTTCCATCACTGGCGCTGGATAAAGTGGCCTTGCTGCGAACACGCAGAAACTGGAGGTCCTTTATTCCAGGACCAACCCAACGGCCACGGCAGCGAGGACGAGGACGAGCTCGGATCCTTGCGAGAGAGAATACAAACAATATCGTTCCCGGAGGTTGGAAGGGAAAGTTATTTCATTATCGTATGAATATTGTATTGCGTTTTCAGGGTATTGTCGTGAAACGTGGAAGTAAAAGTGAATTTTGAAAAACGTTGCGAATTATGGACAATCCTTGTTGAAGGGAGAATTTCCTCGTATTGCGTTATTAATTTTATTCTTTTATCTGTTATTTACTACTTCACTGTTTATTAGTTTTGTTATTTCTATTCCATTCTATTTCCTATTAGATTAGTGTATAGTACGTTTGTATACCCGCAATTACTAAGTAATAATGTGTTATAACAAAACTATATACAATATAATAAAATATGTGAAATAATAACAACTATAGTACATGATGCATGCACGTACACTGTAAGAAAAAGTACAAAAGTAGTGGTAATTTACTTACATAATATATTGCGTATTCTTGACCTTTAGTTATGTAGCTTATATTATTTATCTTAGGTACTAGTAGACCTTTAGAGTATTTAAATTTTCTCAACAGGTATATGTGAAGCAATAAAGTTGAAATTGAATTTTTTTAAATTGTTTTTTTACAATTGATATTTAATTTTTTTTGTAGATACAAATTAAATTAGCATAAATTAAAAATTTTGTTCGTATTCTGTTTTTTTTACTCGTTTATTTAACGTCGGCCTATTTCCGCATCACTTTTAAAATTTATTTTGAAATCTTTAAATAGAATAAATAATAGTAGTATGTATTTAATTTAAATTGTGAAATTCACATTTATTATAATAAATATTAGTAGGGCTATAAAGGTTCAAAGTTTTTCAAACTGACGTAAAATACTTAGATTTCTAAAGACACTAAGGTAAAAAAAATCAGCTAAAAACGGTGATAGGGTAATAGAGTAAGAGGGTTTAAAAAAAAGTTAAAAAAACCTTGGACTATAAACACACTAAGAATTTCAAAATATGACAAGAAATCTAATAGGCTTAAAAATTCAATTTCATGTAAAAGTAAAAAAAAAATTCAGATGAAATATAGGTATTTATGTACCGGTATTACCTACAAGTATAAGGAACTGTTCAATACTTTTTGTATAAGTATAAACTTATCTTTACAACATATTTCAATTATTTTTGTAGATACGAAAATATTACGAATATATTTCTACATCTATCAAGTAGATATACATTTACTTATACTTTTCCTTATACGTGTACATTTCTTACAGTGTACTTCCACGATACAACAACGACAAGAACTACCAATATCTAGCAGCACAAACACACACATAGAATAATAAAAAATGAACATACTATTTACATATGTACCTTCGCTGGGGTCCAATCTCTTCGCCCGTCTTCCGTGTTTCGAGTTGTTGTGCACGAACATGTTGTCGGAGATCGCCAAGAGGGGCCCATCGACGGCGACCTGCGTCGCTATGACGACCTGTAAATCAGACATATTTGTAGACAGGGCGATTCGCGGCTGAGACAGTGCAAGTGCAGTCAGCCAGCCATTTTGCGGTTCAAGGTGGCGGCGGCAATGCATCGCAAGACAGACTCCTCCCTCGGGACCCTCGCTCGTCCCCAGGGACCCCGCACTCCCTCGAATACACACGCGTTCCCATGGGAACCGCGGGATGATGACGGCGGAGCGGCCAGTAGGCGGCGTTCGATACGGCCGCTTAAAATACGGTCATCGACCACCGCCGCCGCCGTCGCCGCCGCCACTGCCACCGCCACCGCCGCCACTGGCACGGCCGCCACTGCTCGGACGGAAAGACGGAGGAGCGGGCGGGTCGGGGGCGCTGAAGTCGTGCTCGCGCCGCCACTGGTACACGCTTGATCTCTGGCCTTATGAGACGGCCCTATACGTGTATCTAACAATAAGTGAAGAAGGTACGTTCAAATAATCTTACAATACATTTGGTACTTTATGAAACGTTCTAACTTTTATTCTTGCTGCACGCAACTTTTCTTGTTACTAGATACACACTGAGAGAGTGTTTAACATTTAATTGTATGTTACCCAAGCTGCAAGATCATAATTAACAATTATGAAATAAATACAGGTTTAATTAAAAGTATTCAATTTTTCTGTAGCACAAAGTTTTAAAGTTTAGATTCTAAGATTTAAAATCATTGGGAGTTCGAGCTCGCTCGTTTCGCGAGCTCGCCGCCTCGCGCCTTTGGCGCTCGTATTTTAATACAGTCAACTGGAGCGTTTAACGTTCAATTATATGTTACCCAAGATGTAAGATCATATTTAACAATAATTATTAAATACTGATTTAATTAAAAGTTTTCAATTTTTCCGTAGCACACAGTTTTAAAGTTTAGATTCTAAACCATTCAGTTTTATGCATGACAATAATTTTCCTAATCAACAGAACATGAAATAAAAATGATTTTAAAATCATAAAATTATTTTGAAAATCATAAAAATATTTTGAAAATCATAAAAATATTTTGAAAATCATTAGGACATCTAGTAAATTTGTTTTAAAATCATTGGGAGTTCGAGCTCGCTCGCTTCGCGAGCTCGCCGCCTCGCGCCTTCGGCGCTCGTTTTTTAATACAGTCAACTGGAGCGTTAAACGTTCAATTATATGTTACCAAATATATAAGGTCACATTTAACAATAATTATTAAATACTGATTTAATTAAAAGTTTTCAATTTTTCTATAGCACACAGTTTTAAAGTTTAGATTCTAAACCATTCAGTTTTATGCATGACAATAATTTTCTTAATCAACAGAACATGAAATAAAAATATTTTTAAAATCATAAAAATATTTTGAAAATCTTTAGGACATCTAGTAAATTTGTTTTAAAATCATTGAAAATTCGAGCTCGCTCGCTTCGCGAGCTCGCCGCCTCGCGCCTTCGGCGCTCGTTTTTTAATACAGTCAACTGGAGTGTTTAACGTTCAATTATATGTTACCCAAGATGTAAGATCATATTTAACAATAATTAAATACTGATTTAGTTAAAAGTAATCAATTTGTCCGTAGCTAGCACACAATTTTAAAGTTTAGATTCTAAACCATTCAGTTATATGTATGACAATAATTTTCCTAATCAATAGAACATGTAATGAACATATATTTTCCTAATCATTAAGACATCTAATTATTTTGTTTTAAAATTATTGGGAGTACGAGTTCGCTCGCTTAGCAAATGAAATTTAACATGTATTATTTAAGTATATGTATGATTTGCTCACTAGAGAAAATGATTTTTTTAATGTCGGATTTGTTATAAGAAGGTATATACAGTAATTTTTTCATTGGAATACTATACCTAAGGACGTTATGCATTCTAAATCATATTTAGAGAGGCATCGCTTTTTACTTGGCGCTTTGCTCCCCATTCCGGCCGGAGCGATCCGTTCCGGAAATATGCTATTGAACTATTTTCTCCTTTCGAGTATTAACATCCCACGCCTTCGGAAAGTAAAGCGAAGGCGAGCCAGGTCCGTCTTCCTCCGGTCTTGCCGCGCTTCTATCGGAAACTAATGGCTTCATAAATTCAATATTTAACGCGGTTGAAACTTCAATATGAATGGGCACTTGGCGAGGTAGTTTTCAGCTGGCGGTAGAAATTGGATATAAAGAGGTACAAAGGGACGAGGAGGTCTGCGAAGAGAAAGAAATACTCGCTCGCTCCTGCGGATGAGATCAGGGAAATAAATGAGACTCAGAAGCCACGATATACCTTATAGTTCTTACGTTCTCAATCCTCCCCCTGACACAAAGAAAATAAAAATCTTTTCTATTTCAGCCACCCGTCGGTAAATCCCATGCAGGGGCGGCTGGAGGAGGCAGAGAGGCAGAGTACGGCGGCGGCGTAACGTGTATGGAAATTGAAATAAATGGCAGTGCTGTGTGCCGCCCCATTGCTACGTAATTGAGAACTGCCTTCAACGATGTAGAACGTGCAACTACAATATCATAACAAAACAGCCCGTTACGTACAAACCGTTCAGTTTGTTCACTCGTCGCCTATTTGTAAAAAAACGTCGACTATGGGAACATTTCCTGCTGCGAACACTACAGAATGTGAGTATTTTCGAATGTGAACATTTCCGAATGTGAACATTTCCGAATGTGAACATTTCCGAATGTGAACATTTCCGAATGTGAACATTTCCGAATGTGAACATTTCCGAATGTGAACATTTCCGAATGTGAACATTTTCGAATATAAACATTTCCGAATGTGAATATTTCCGAATGTGAACATTTCCGAATGTGAACATTTCCGAATGTGAACATTTCCGAATATGAACATTTTCGGCTTCGAATTATTATTTCCGAGCGACTCGACTGTTGCAGCAGTTTCTACAAATAACTGTGTAAATTCAAAATATATAGTAAAAATATATTAATACGATATATTTATATATTTATACATGTAGTAAAAACCTTGCATTTTGATTCGTGGCATATTACGTTTATACTTATATCTATAACTAGTAACTTTTTCCTTAAGAAAATGAAGCCAGCAAAGATTGAATTCTTGGGTAATAATGTAAATAAAACAATTAGGTTAATGATTTTATCTAATCCAGTTAAACATATTGCCTGATCGTACCCTGGGGCACTAGTATTTTAATCATTGCGTTTAAAGCGCGTAGAAAAACAGGAGCGCGTAAGTGCAATCAAATTAATGGTAGCTATTAGCTTCAGAGGCGTTGAGCTACCGGCTGATGAGGCCCTTCAAGAGGGCGCTCCTACTTCCAATACCCTTATTGACTGATTAATGGAAGCACGGGATTCTTAATCACCGCAGCATTCACTGCGGTGTGAATGAAGCGCTCAATTTATTACTGCAATGAAAAAATATTTCAAGTCGTAAATTCCAAAAATACTCTTACTCTTGTTCAATAATATCCACAGATTATGTGGATATAACCACAGATCGGTGGTAACTACCTATAGGTAGGTACATATATGTACCTTTATCCACATGTGTTTTTAATAAGAACTTATAAGATTTTAGAATAAAGTGGTTATCATTGAAAAATTGTAGTTTACTTTTCATTTTCCTATAGTGTAAAGAGGTGATTTATTGATACTAAAGGGTAAAATACGTCTGGTACAAACCTCAGCAGCATAATAAAATTTTACGCCAATTACCGCAAGGAAATATAATTGTTGTAGTTGTAATTAAAACAATTCCGTTTCTCGAGGAGTATTTTTAATCAGTAAGGAGTGTAGCGGCACCGAAACTAACACGGCAAGAAAGGGGAGGAAGCGGCAATTCCGTAGCAAGAGTTTTTAGGTGTCGCCCGTTGTAACAGCTAATTGGTGCGCCCCTGAGATTCCATTAAGAGCAACACGGCTTCCGCGGCGCTTAGAGACATTTATTTTTATAGTGACTTGTTCTTAATTTTATTCTGTTGAACTAGACTTTTTCTTGTTCTACGAAAGCGAGGCGGCGCAAGAGCATTAATATGCAACAGGATCCCGGCCCCGGGGTAAGGAGCTCCATTGTCAATATGAATTCAAATGACATGATTAAAAATTACAACTTGCAGCACTGGCGCGCCACCTTAACTTTCCTTAATCAAATTAATTGGGGAGCTGCTCGGGCGAGAAATATTGCGCTACTTACTTGAAATCGCCGCATGTCCCTCGGATTCCCAGCGTTTTTCAAGCAGTTCTGGTTGCACTTCAGGAAGAATTTCAGGAAAAATCTGCAAAGAATAAATAACTATTAATATATATGATTCTTATGTACTAGCAAAGACATGTGAACATGTGTAAGTAGAAATACATATGTGTAGAAATACATAGTTACTTATTGTTAGATAGTTACTTACTGTTAGATAGTTACTTATTGTTAGATAGTTACTTATTGTTAGATAGTTACTTATTGTTAGATAGTTACTTATAATTAGATAGCTATTTATTGTTAGAAAATGTCCCAACAGAGCTTTAGTTAAACATGTAGCAAACTCAAAGCTTGTCAAATTAGAACACAATACAACCTTGCCCCGAGTATGTGCACGTTGATGAAATTGATTGCCACTACCCGATAACCGTATAGCCAATTGCATTTTTATTTCAGTATCATTCGCTTGCCATTGGCAAGTCAGTTTACACTGCGTTTTAATTCAACAAAACGGAAAAACTCAATTACTTCTCGCATGCACACGGCAGTTTGAATATTTCCCCAGTATTGTTCAGGAAAAGTCAATGGATTTGATTTAAAGAACGTTTCAATTCTTCACGATTTTATGATAGGTACGTTAGAATATTATCTATCATCCATACAAGTATACGTGGATATCATGTAGGTGTATGTGTGCAAACGCTCGTGCGTATGTGGCCACTTAATATTTGATTTTCCTTCCGTAATTTTCCGTCAGAGTGAGTTATCCAGTTCGCACAAATGGGGTTGGTAGTGCGCCTCCTCTAACACGTGGACCATGTATCAGGTTAGCATGCTTCATAGCGCGTGCAATTCTATTGTTCCTTACTACCACTGACGATCCACCCCGTCATACGAGGCCGTTGAGACCCTGCTAGCGGGCCATGCATCATTCAGGGCTGATCAAATATTGTCTCTGTGAAATTCTTTCTTTGCGCTCGGTAATGTCTTTACCTCTCAAAGGACCACTAAAATAAAATTCCACCTGTTCCTTTTCCTTCTCACTACGGGGGTAAATATTTGCGCCCGGCCAGTATTAAAATTTCGAATTTCACTTTTTATCCTCGTATTGAATTTTTAATATATTTTCATTGTGGGGACACAGGGGAAGTTTAAGTTAAAGAGGACAACTATTCAACTATTACTATGCTGTTGTAAAGGAAAAATTCAAAATTTAAGCGTGTGAATATCATTCGATAATTGCATATAATCAAACTTGCGTTTAATGATTTTATTCTGATTTACTTGAAGTTTCTTTCTAATTTCGATATTATATTTTTGTGTTAATGTAGAACGTGTAGCAATGAATTAAAATATATAAGAATAAACGCCTGTTGAACATTTCTTCTATGTATAAATCAACTGATATTTTTAAAAAATTTTACTTTCTATAAATTTTATTATTTATCAAGTGACATATTTATCAAGTGACATATATAGACAAGAAGATATATCTACTGAGTCTTCAGGTTTCAAAGATACTCAGTGTTTATTACTTTCATTTCAAACAAAAGTGGCAAGAGGCAGGTAGAAATCAAGATCGATTTTCTACTTTTATTACTGGTGTCCTTTGATCTAATATTTTTGTTTAGGTAAACTTCAAAGAAGAAATTAAAAAAAAAATTACGCACAATTTGTTGGAAATGCTTGTCAGTCTAGGTATTCTCAAGTGAAGGATGCGATATTGATCAAAACATCATTGATGAAGACGATAAAGATTTTACTGTGAATGTTATTTCAAATTTTCTTCAACTTTGTATAAACATAATTGTATATCCACGCATTTTACAATTTTTTGTGGCGTTTGATCCTCAAATTATATTTTTTAAATTTAAAAGAACTCTTCATTTTATATCTTTTTAAAGTTATATCTTTTAAAGTTTCTAAAATTATTTTAAAGGTTTAAGAAACCTAATTTTCGATAAAATACAACTTTATAGAGAAAAATAAGTATACCTATGCAGATAAACTACCAGTTTAAGTTGAGTAATGCAACTCAAACTTTTTTACACATACTTAGTACTTTTTTATTAATATAATAAAAATACATAATTATGCCCAATTATAATTACTGGTTTAATTGATGCCAGGTTTTGGGATGAATCCACTCATAATGCAACACTGATGCCGAGTTGCAGAAAGCTAGTGTTAAACTGACGTTAGTTAATCATTTGTTAAATGTGACAATTTGTTAACAAACAGTTGCGTTGCAGAAAACTATTTAATCATATGTTAAACCTCAATTAGCTAACAAATTGTTAATCATAGGTGTAGCTGACACCACAGCAAGAGATCGTGTTGGCCGTCATCGAGGACCAAGTAAAGCCTCTCGAAAACTTTTATGACAGTGCTTCGGGTTATTTTAGTAAGCATAATGTAAAGAAATTACTGTTGATTTTTATTAATTTTTCCTTTTTTACAACTAGACGAAGATAAAATAATTACGGAAGATGTTCACCCTGCCCCTGACCCGAACCCTACGCCTGTACCTCAGATCCCAGTGATGAAAAAGAGACCCCAAAAAAAGAAAAATTAATACTGTTGAAAATTTGCGAAAGCAATTTTATTTAGAAAAAATAAAAACCGAACGTCTGAAACAACACGTTCTTGCCTTAGAGGCAAAAAAAATCAAATTAGAAATGAAAAAAATTTCAAGTTAAAATTTCTAAAATTTTTTTTTAATATTTATATAAATACATTTGTTTCATAATTAAATTTTGTTTTTTTATCAATGAGCTCCAAATACAGTTTGAATGATTGCATTTCTGACTGCATAATTTGGATTATTAAATACACGGTTGTTGTCGTGATTATTAATAATTTCCATTTGTTCATCACACTCAGGGAACGCTAATCTTGTCGTAAGAAAATTTATAGTCTTAAGCCAAGAATTGGTAATTCTAACCAAATAAATATATTTGAGATGAGAATAATGTCAGTGTTGAATCAAGGAAAAAAAATTTTAAAACAACAACTTAGAGTTTTTAAATGAAGACAATCTATTCTTATAATAAAATAAGTTTACTCAAAATGACCATATTATATTCTTAATAAATAAGATTAATATATTTTTCGTTAGAGAAAATATATATTTAATTTAATAATAATTATTCTTAATAGAATATGTAGAAGTTGTTTGTTGATCATGTCGTTGGGTATTATGCATTGGATGTAACGGATGTACTCGAGCTTTTTGGTGTTTCTCACGGTCAAGTCGATTTCAAGAATCAGGGGTAGAACATAAGTTCCGGTACCCACTAATCACATCAGTCAACGACGCGACGTATTTATCAGTATTGTCGCGAATGTTGAATGCGGTGTACCTACAATTTTTAACCTCTTCCGCGTGTAGTTAGATTATGCCGAAATTTTCAAAAGTAAGTACCTACTATTTTTTTTTCCAAATTTGTGCATGTTTATTAGAGTACACATGAGATGATTTTGCTTTTAGTTAATGACATTACACCCGAGAACAAATCAAGGAATTGATCCATTCCATCGGCAAAAGAATAGAATTTAAAAGAAATATGTTAGCATATCAAGTACGTATACAACTATTGAGATACAACTTAAACTAAAGTATAAACATTATTCCATTTAATTGAATTAATTACTGAGGTACGTAAAATAAATGGAGATAAGACCTTTTGCTACGGATATGTATAGCAAAAGGACCCATCTCCATTTAGTTTATGAATGGACATAGGCCCTTTTGCCGTACAGAGCCTCAATTGATATGGAAACTATAAGTGTGAGAGATAGTATCGAGATTAGTGTTTGTGGTTTAAAAGTTTTATTGTTACGAACACAAAATAAATTACCAAGCAACATTACCTTGATTTATTTAAACCCAATTGGAAATTAATCTTGCTGGGACTTGACTAAATGTATGCTATTAAGTATTTTGGTTTATTATAAATACCTGTTGAAGGACAAAGAATGTAAGTGAAACGAGTCGTGCAAAAAACATCAATAAGCAAGTAACACTTCTACAAACAGGCCAATGTTAAATAAATGAGCAAAACAACTTCTTGGAATATAATTGAAAACTTGCTATCTATTATTATCTAACATATTAAATCTAAAATAGGTACTTTACAGTTTCAGCTAGATTTCGACAAACTGTTTCCAGATCGAGAATTAAACTTCTTACTGAAATGGGACCAATTTTTTAATGATGTTTCAACAAAGAGGAACAAATCATGGGACATCGCTGTATCACATTTATATGGAATTTTAGAAGACACACCTAATGGTTGGTTAACATTTTTACATTCACGACATATATTTAAAATTTTAAATTTATTACAACCGGTTGTTATACTTTAATCAACTATCTATGAACTGTTTTAACCTTTTTTTCAGAAAAAAAAATCCCCATACAATTATCTTTAATATTCCATTTAATACCTCCTAAAGGCAGAACAAAGATTGGCTAAACGCAGTGGAAATATTCAACAATAGAATCGTTGGAGGGAATTTTTGTACATGTGAAGGTATAATAATTTTCTGTAAATTTATATTGCTTATTTATATACATATGTCTGTTATATACAGTATTTCTAATTTTTTAGTCACCGGACCAGATTGAACAGAAAATTGAAGAGTTAAAGACAGCTGCGTATGTGAGAAAACAAAGCCTTCAACCATTTGTATTGGGGATTGGACAAACGCTAGACAAAATAGAGAACAGTTTAATTTTTTGTGATGAACTCAGGTATGAATGTAACTCTGTCAAGGAGGCATTTCATTTATGTTTTAAATTGTATTTCGTTACGAAAGCCAAATATCCAGATCAGTCGGAGCATTTGCTGACATTAATACAAAGACGTATTTATAACATACATACAACATATGATAAGGTATTTCCTTATACAAATGACCTATTGCAGAAAGAGACTGCTTTATTTTTTATTGCGATGTGTAGTTTGGTAGTATATTTTATAGATAATAATCAATAGGTACTATGAATTGTAATTTTTGTAACAGAATTTTCTCCTCGGTTAAATCATTTATTTTGCACTTAGAATATGTTCACAAAGTATGTAATTATTTTATTTGCCCATTCACAGTATAAATGCAGATATTGAGAAAATTAACGTAATGCCCATTTCAACTAGTTCAAATAATTGCAATAATTTTAGCGAACCTGTTTCTACTAAATCAGATTATGACAACAATAAACCAACAATTTATGATATGCAAAATTTGCATTCCAGTTTCAAAATACTTTGTTCGACAATAAGAACAACATATTTTGATAATCATTTAAAATCCTACTCCCTCTGGCCGAATATAAGAGTCCCATTTTAATACGAATTTGTGTATAAAATGAGACTCATATATTCGGATAGAGGGAGTATAATTTAGAATACATATTGTTCCACTTTTGATAAATATTGTTGATAACAAAATTTTAATTAGATATACTTAAGACATCTGTATGTGTATTAAATTTTACAAAAAAATGTAATCATTATATTTCTTTCAGCTCAAAACTTTAACATTTAATTTAAAAAGTAAATAAATGTTTGATATTACGTATGGTTTTTGATTTTTATTAACAATTCATTTGCGAACAAAATATTGTTGATAAAATTGTTAGGTAATTTAAATATTGGATATCCCACTACCACCCAATTGGGATACCAATACTTAATTTACTTGATTTAATAATAGGGCAGTTTCGAATATTTTCTTTTGTTTTGAATTTCATGAAAAAAAGGCATTAAGTAAATGTCTAATTTGAATTTTTAAATATTTCAAAAAAATTAAATAGTCTTCTAGTTTGCATTCAAATAACAATGTAAAACCAGAAATTATTTAATTTTAATATTCAAAAGTTTCAATTATACATTTACTAATTAATTGTTTTGAGTTAAGTCTTAACTTAAAATAATTAATTAGTAATTGTATAATTGAAACTTTTGAATATTAAAATTAAATAATTTCTGGTTTTACGTTGTTATTGGAATGCAAACTAGAAGTCTATTTAATTTTCTTGAAATATATAAAAGTTCATATTA
>JAWQRP010003819.1:0-12747 GCA_033557875.1 Quadriops clusia
AAAACAGTTTTAAAATAAAACAGTTTTAAAATAAAACAGTTTTAAAATAAAACAGTTTTAAAATAAAACAGTTTTAAAATAAAACAGTTTTAAAATAAAACAGTTTTAAAATAAAACAGTTTTAATATAAAAACAGTTTTAAAATAAAACAGTTTTAATATAAAAACAGTTTTAAAATAAAACAGTTTTTTTTAAATAAAACAGTTCCTTAAAATAAAATAGTTCTTGAAAGTACTTTTCTCAAATAAAATTTTTCTAAGACTCTCAAATTTTGTTCAGTTAAAACATATAGGTCACAAATGGCCACTACGTGCACATTTGGCGTTGCGATTCATCGCGATTCAAATTTAATAAATTCAAATTATTCCGTCCACCAACGTCAGAGGAAAGACGTCCAAGCCGCACTTATCTTTACCTCCTATTCCTCGAGAGTAGTATTTATATGTCCATTACTTTATAAGAGCAATAAAAGTCGGGCTGGCTCTGGACTCGTATTGTAATTTATGGGCAGGTCCGTGTGGCCGTAGGCGCTCCATGCACCGCTCCATAATGCCAACCTCTGATAAATCATTAATCTAAATATCCCTAGCTTAGTACGCGCTCATTGTTGCCCAGGTATCCAACCTACCTTTACCAGCCACCTACCAAACTGGCATTCTACCAACCTTGTAACTAACCAACCCTAACAGAACGTTTGTATTAACAAATTTGTTATTTGATAGTAGTATTAATTAAAAATAATTATTATTAACTTATAACTCCTATTCAATTCATTCAATTTTGTATTTCTTTGTTTAACTTTTATTACCATTAACTTTTATTACCATTAACTATATACTACCATTCTATAGGTATAATACCATTCTATATAGTACTACTTAATGATTTTACTTTCGTTCAAATCTCCATTAATTTCTTTCAACCCTCCTTTTACTGCCTTCGCCTCATTTTGTTATTCTTTTCACTGCAATCTTTAGGATAAGAATGGAGGACTGGACGTGATGAAATGCGCTTTTGCCAATAGCCCATCGGTGTGTTTATGAAATGCGAGCCTTTTGTTATGGCTGCGGTCATTTAGTTCGAAATGTCGATATAAGTGCCAATAACTTTGGAAAAGCAGCCGTAAAATGGAGAGGCGAGCGTTAAATTCGATTGTATAAAATTTATTGCAGGCGAACTGTCCAAAATTTATCGTCAATTTTATGGGGGCTCGGACCTTTGACTCTCGTTTTGGTCAAAATAAATAATAATAAAAGGATTAGGATTTATGACCCAACGCGCGCTTGATGCAACAACTTTCTATACGTGTGTTCTTTTAAAGGAATATTTTCCAAAATTGTTCCCTGGTACGTAGAACTCCTAAGTCCAGTCATTCGAATTGCCAATTATTTGATTAAACGGCTTGAAGGATTCAGTTAATTTTATACAAACAAAGTAAGTCGATTAGGTTTTTGACATTGACTCTCATATGTGGATAAATACATACATAAATTTATATACCCAATATAAATTGGATATTATTATTATCATTATTATTATTCGACACCTTCTACATAAACATACGTATTACTTGCGTGGATTTTTGCTAGGATTGTACAAGACTGTAATTGGACAAGATTGTACCTAGAATCGTAAAAGTTACAATAATAACAAGGCACCGTGGGCCACGGGCTGCAATCCAAGCATTTGTCGACCCGTGTAGGAAGACGATAGAGGTGCCCACGCATTTATCTAGGTCCCGTTTCGTTCACGGCCAATGTTGGCTGTTACAACATCTCTTCGGCGCTGAGGCCATCGACGGCTGTGCCCATCCAATCGTTGTTATGGCTTGGCCTTTGGGTTTACACAGCCGCTGGTTTATAGCATTGACTCTTGCATTGGGCAAGCAACCTCAATGTACTGAATCCGAGATGAGATCATTGCTGTGCTCCAATTTAAATTGTGAGGTTTATTACAGTGTCATTTTCATTATCATGCTTATTCTCGTCATCATGCTCATTCTTATTATCATGCTCATTCTTATTATCATGCTCCTTATCATCATGCTCCTTATCATCATGCTCCTTATCATCATGCTCCTTATCATCATGCTCCTTGTCATCATGCTCCTTATCACCATGCTCCTTATCATCATACTCCTTATCATCATGCTCCTTATCATCATGCTCCCTATCATCCTGCTCATTCTCGTCATCATGCTCCTTCTCATTACTATGCTCATTCTCATATACGAAAATGAAAGCGACACCAAAAATCAAGTGATCATACCCCTCAACTTTCTATAAGAAAAAACCACAAAAAGGCGAACACTCATGTAAGAATACCTGATTGATCGGGACGAGAAAATACTATTTTCTATCAACAATATTTAACATGATAAGATAGCAGCCAGCTTACGCAAGAAACCGCATTAATAATTATTGTGTCCATCGATGGCTATCATCACACTGACGAAAGACAAAAAGCCATATCCTGAATAGGCCCCACATTACTGCGGAGGTGATCGCGTGTGGACGCCTTGCGCTCTCGTGTGGAGGTGTTTTATTACACCTCGGCGTCTTCACACGTGCCCCATTATAAAAGCCGTTTCATAATAAAAGTTTTTCTCAAATTTTTATTGCCGAGGCACAATGGCTCTCATTTGTTTGTTACTTTACTGCGGCCATAACACCATAAGCAGGAACATAGGAGCAAAACAATTTTTAATTTCTTTATTATTATTACACATTGCTTCATAAATTGTACAGTTCTGAGACACATATTTGTGGTTATAGCATGAAATAGATGGCGCAAGGAAAGCCCAGTTCCGGCAATTTATAGAAGTTCTAATGCGCACCTTTCAGAACTATTTTACATCAAACTACCATCATCGTTCTAGGAAAAAAATGATCGTTTAAGATCGCTAGAGATGTTCTATCTGCACTGTATAATTTGGAACGATTATCTGATTTATCAACGCTCTGCTTTGTTTCTTTAACAATTAGGGAAGTAACTCAAAGATAATACATATATATCAAAAATAATTGTTTCAATAAGAGAGATTACGTAACAAATTGATGAATATTCAGTTGCTACCAAATTATTATTTTAACCCTTGATTTTAACTATACTTAAAGAAAATAAAATGAATTTAGTATGCGCAAAGGTATAGCTTTAAAGTAGAATCGTAAGATTTTACTCTGGAAACCGATACCCCACGGGAACAATCACAAACATGATTTATTTAGATTTGGCGTACACGCGATGCGTTCTCGAAAATCGCCATTAACATACGGAACGACAAGATAAAGGATTCATTAAAGCAAGAATTAATACGCTGGCCAGGCTCTCATAACGGCCATAAAAAAGCTTTTAAGTGATTTGGTTAGTGGGCATCCCGTCCTCCCCGGCCGTCATCTTAATGCCGCCAACGACTCACAAAGGCACTTTTAAGCCTCATTTATGTTTGATTCATATCAGGTATCGGTAATAATACGTTGGTAAATTTAAGCATGACCACAGAGAGCGGATGCATTATCAAGATCATTTGTATCCTTAGTCATCCTGGCTGATGACTTCTCACATAAAGCGCTTTGGGGCTGGTCAATAGTTCGCCCGAATGTGGAGAAGCTTTTACCGTGATAGTTTTTTGAGTTCATCTTTCATTACGGTGAATTTTTTTCGATTATTATTTTTCGATTATTATTTTTCAATTATTATTTTTCGATTATTATTTTCGATTATTATTTTTCGATTATTATTTTCGATTATTATTTTCGATTATTATTTTCGATTATTATTTTTCGATTATTATTTTCGATTATTATTTTCGATTATTATTTTCGATTATTATTTTTCGATTATTTGTTTAAGATGATTTTTTAGTGACATTTTTAAAATGATTTTTTAGCGACCTTTTTAAAATGATATAAAATGATATTTTTTGGATAATAATTCTTTAAAATCTGTTTTAGAAGTTAGTTTTATGATTATTCAACTACAGTAGGACTTCAGTTGAAGGACTGAAGACGTAGCAGTGATGTTTTAAAGACATCTTCGGTCTTTGCTATAAAGCTTAATTAAAGTATTTCAGTTCAATGAGGAGATAGGTACGAATAGAAGCATTTAAAAAATTTCTCACCGACTAAAAATTTATGTAGTACCTCACATGTATCCACATATATAACCCATGGTACTAATCCCTGATTATAATAAACAAAAGCCGTAAGTTACATACAAGACGACAACTTAGAGAACACGGACGACTAGCGCCTTTGCATAAAACCAGTCTCGGTATTATACATTTATACATAAACTTTACATATTTAATGCGGCTTGTGCGTTAGGCGCTTGATTGGAGGGGCCGTTTGATGTGGACGTACCTGGATGTGATTATTCCAAACATTTATGTAATCCTTCAGGCCAGCTCAAAAAAGGAATCATAAACTAGTTTTGCGTCAAATATCCATTTGTTTAAATGCAATACGCTCATTAGGTATTCCAAGGAAACTTGAACTATCGAGTGCGCTGTACTTTATCCTCTTTTTGCCTTTCCAAGTCTTCTCCTTGGTGCGTGGGCCGCACAACAACGGCGAAAGAAGTGACAAGCATCGAGGAGACATCGTGGGGCAGCCGGGAGACCATAAGAGCTTATATGGCTGCACCTATTGTGGAGCCAGTTTCCTAGTGAGACAGGGCAGGGCTTTGTCCCCCGGGGGCCCACGTACGAGCATTGTCAACCTCGCACGCTAGATTGGAGCGATAAAGGCGTACATATCTGGCGCAGAGGTCGGTTCACTCGACTGTTAAATATGGCGTATCGATTTCAAATATATGCTCTTCGATTTGGAATACATAAATGCACCCATTAGGTATTATATGTACGTTCATTACATGCATATAGATTTATTATATATAAATTTGTTATATATAGATTTATTATACATATATAAATTTGTTATATATAGATTTATTATATATACCTAGATTATAATATATAGATTCGATATATACAGATTGATTACATACAGCACATTTGAAACTTTATGCATTAGTACAACTAATTGGCAGATATTGTGTTACATTGTATTGAATTGAATGATCGAATACAATGGGTCGAAACGCTCAAAATGCATTAAAATTTTTAAACCCTAGTTCAGGGGGAATTATCCTAGCGTTTATATGATGAGAATTTCGACAATTGGAACGTATGTGCGCATTAAATTTATCCGACAATCGAGTTATTATTTTATCTTATACATATTGAATCGTGATGCGTGAGACTAAACCTACGAAACCATTTTTCTACGTCATGATATCGGAATCAATTTGATGATTGTACAAGCTAACGTGTCTTTGTCCGGAGATATTAATGATTGGCCAAGACATACCAGCCCATAATGACAAAGCCCCCTTTTATTCGCTGGGTAGCGGGTGGTAACCAGAACATCAAACAACAATGCCATGGCGAAGCGGACCTAAAATAATCGCTGAAACAATGATGAAAGGCGCGGGCTTCATCGGGTACGATTTTTTTCTTAAAGCAGTCCATTATAACGATCTATGATGGTCACGGCGTATCTGTACTATCAAACTATGGCTATAGTGAACCACGACTAGAGTGCCATGTCTAGAGCACCATGACTATAGCGATGGCTATACCAATGGTTATACCAATGGCTATACCAATGACTATACCAATGGCTATAGCAATGACTCTATAGTACTGTTTCGCATTTCATCAACAGTCACTCAGTCAACGCTTTGTGATTCATTAGTTACTCCATTGACATCAATTTGTTTGGTTGGTAGTTACGCAACCGATTCTTGGCAATTTGCGAGCCATTGTTACACATCGGTAATACTGCAAGTAATTCCCTTTAATCAAGAGTTACGCTTCAGAAAAACAACCTTATTATTTATGGGGACAATGCCAAATATAACATTGTGCCATCGATATTATACATTCATACATATTATACGTTCTAACTAACTTTTCTGTTTTGTTTCTTTGCAGGTCGCTTTGATCTGCCCGAACGGAGATACAACTATTGAGCAAAAGTAAGTACAAAAACTACATATAAGTACCAATGGTAAAACTTATATGTGTTGAAACCATTTATTAAAGCGTTTATACCTGTATGTGCGGAATAGTTCCATTTACGGCTACATGGCAGGGTGAGTGGCAAAATTTACATACAGAAGAGCCAACAAACTAGTCTGGTTTCTTTTTTGGTCATTTTAACAAAAGCAGTCGCATTTATTATTGTCAGTGTTGCAGGCTTGCTCTACATACGCGAGTATGGATTAAGTACCTGTACTTGGTCAAACAGTAATTGGCAGAACAGTACTTGCAATACTAATTCTTGCAATAATAATACTTGCAATAATAATACTTGCAATAATAATACTTGCAATAATAATACTTGTAATAATAATACTTGTCTCTGTTGCCTATTCAGGGCAATAGGCGTATAAGAAATTCGCGAGAAGATCTTTCAGTCTTTCCAGACATTAAATACATACAAATAACTGATTAATTATACTTATAGTAACTAAGTTGATAATAGGGGACTTAATTTGGATCAACCTGTACACATACAGAAATCTTCTACGTAATCTAAAAACGAAGCCGAAGATCGTCATGTGAATGTAATAGAGTTAGACGTGGTGAAAAGGAAACACGATACCGGTCGTGCTTAGAAAGAATTAGAAATTGCGCTCGAGATTGATTAGCTGTGCCCACACGGAGACAATTAAGTTGATGTGGCACCTTTATCGCGGCCATTCATCGGAAGAACGAAATCGCTTATCGGAAGAACGAAGTTTCCAATTCAAGAAGCCGACCTGAAGAGTTTACCCTCGAAATGCTCGAACTGCCGCCGACATGAGCACGTCATTTGTAAGTGCTGTCAGTGGTGTCATTTCCGCAAAAATAAGTGCACTGGCGCCAAGGATCCAGTCGGCTGAGGCGGAACAAATCCGAATGCATTGTGTACGGAATAAATGAGTCTCGGCTCCCCTTTGCTTATCTTCCCATATTTCAAGAAAAACGAACGTTTGGAGATTTTTTTTTAAAGAAACTCACTTTGGGCGTTCTTTGAAACAATGACACTTTGAACGTTCTTTTAAAGAAAGCCACTTTGAACGTTTCTTGAAACAAAAAAGCTAAGTCTAAGTAGAAAAAAGTGAGGTAGAAAACAAGGCCTTCCAGGATTTATAATCGCTTGGGGAAATTACACGCTCCCTGAGGTGTCCATTTTGGGCCCAAATTTATTAAACATACTCACATTATGCCCCAGACACATTAATAACAATGGTCATTGTAGTCTGTGGACTACATCATCTCGCTGGGTCCACGGATGGTTTGGAAAAAAAGCAACAACGGTCCGAGGTAGCTGCGAGACTCAATTAATGTGCGAGAGAGGTCTGTGTAGGATAAGGAGAAGATCGTAGTATAAGGAGAAGACCGTAGTATAAAAAGAAAACCGTAGTATAAGAAGACCGTAGTATAAGAAGAAAACCGTAGTATAAGAAGACCGTAGTATAAGAAGAAAACCGTAGTATAAGAAGACCGTAGTATAAGGAGAAGACCGAATAAGAAAAGGACCCTAGAATATGGAAAATACCGTAAAATATGGACACATTTCTACCAAACCCAAACAACATTAATGTTCCACCTAATATTGTTATAGTTTTTATACGAGCGTAGTTCCATCTTATTTGTCTATGCTGCGGCCAGCCTGAGCATGGGGGAAGAATAATAGTCTTCATATAACAGATTCAAGAGACCGGTTTTATATAATTTACATGTCATTGGTTGTGTTCCCCGCGGCTCGTGCTATGGAGCACGCTGAGGCCTCGGCCTGAAAAAGACCAATCTCAAGATCTAAGCGGAATAATATTCCGATCCAGATGACCGATTTTCCTTCTAAATTGCTTTTCAATGCGCAGATGAATGATGGCTGGTGATATCAATTGGTTTTGCTGATCGATAACCTCCAAGATCTTAATTAATCACTTACGGGACCCCATGTTTTGAGATCTCATTTAAAGTCCTTGTTGCCTGAGACGTGGTAATCAAATTTTTAATTTCGTTCGGTATCTTGGATCATAATAGATTTTGCAGAACAATCAAGATTGCACGAAACAATCGCGATTGAATTAATGATCTAGATTTTGTACAACTATCAAGATTGTATGTATAAAACAATCAAGATTGTATGTATAAAACAATCAAGATTGTATGTATAAGACAATCAAGATTGTATGTATAAGACAATCAAGATTGTATGTATAAAACAATCAAGATTGTATGTATAAACCAATCAAGATTGTATGTATAAAACAATCAAGATTGTATATATAAAACAATCAAGATTGTATGTATACAACAATCAAGATTGTATGTATAAGACAATCAAGATTGTATGTATAAGACAATCAAGATTGTATGTATAAGACAATCAAGATTGTATGTATAAAACAATCAAGATTGTATGTATAAAACAATCAAGATTGTATGTATAAAACAATCAAGATTGTATGTATAAAACAATCAAGATTGTATGTATAAAACAATCAAGATTGTATAAAACAATCTAGATTTTACAAAACAATCTAGATTTTACAAAACAATCTAGATTTTACAAAACAATCTAGAGTTTACAAAACAATCAAGATTTTATAAAACCATCAACATTTATAAAACCATCAACATTTATAAAACCATCAACATTTTATAAAACAATCTACATTCATGATCACAATCAAGATTTCCCATATTATGCCTTATATACGCTAGGGATTAGTAAGGTGTTATGTAGTAGGTTCATAAACATCCACATTCATCTCCGATGTAAACGAACGTCTGGAATCCCAACAAAATGATAAATCAGCCACCAAATGGTAGATCAGCCACCAAATGGCAGCGGAGACGATTCGCGAGGCGCACATGTGCCATATTTCGCGGGCCTTTTTTCAGCTCGTGAGGACTTAAAGAGCTTATCTTTCCCACGAACAGTTTCCAGGATTTTCTATGCTTCATGCGCCGCTTTCGTGAGCTAATTGGATGCACTCTCGGCCCGAGCCCGAAGTGGAAGATTAAAAATTAAGATGGATTTAATTGATAGTGTCGCTTCTTCGAACGCAGATGACAGAAGACCAACACTCTGTGATGAGGAGTTAATTATGTCACGTCCGTCAGTTTCGGGTGCTTTTACACGCGTAAGTCCCTCAAGAATGCGTCTTATCAAAAGCAAATGAAAAAGAAATTAATATAAAAAAGAAATTAATATAAAAAAGAAATTAACATAAAAAACAAATTAACATAAAAAACAAATTGACATAAATATATTATCTGTAAAAGCAAACTAGGGTAAGAATTGCGTCCAGATTGGTCACCGCGTTAGGCAATGCTCACTGCATAATGCGCTGCAATAATATTATTAGGTATAATCACGTATAAGTATAATCACGTAGATTCAAATCTAAGGCTCCATTAGGTCTAACCTTATCAAAAAGGTCGCCGTACACGCATCACCGAGCGATCATTTCATTTACAAATTGCCCTAATAAACAGCTTATGTAGCCATAAGCGTTGAAACAAAACGCTTCTCAAATTATTTATTGCCCTGGCCTGCTATTAGAGCTTGGGTCCGCCAGACGAAGACACGCACTTTCTATATGCCTAACCTCCTACGTAACAAATTTCTACCTATCTAAAGAATATCCGTCCATCATAGAATTGCATCAACTTTAGTTATTTTAAAGAAAAAGAAAATCGTCTGAAATCAAATTAGGTAAAATAAACGCGTATAGAAAAAACGCCATAACGTATAAAAATGTGGTGATGTGATAAATAGCGCAGGACCGTTCTCATGGTTCGTCTTATATACAAAAACGATTGAAACAATATTTACGTTAGGGTAAGAAGTGTTTGTTTAAAGTTTCATAAATTATTTATTATTCGCGCCACATTCACATGGTATGTAAGAAGCAGGTGTCCATCTGGAAATCAGGAAAATTTCGTATGCCACTGACTAGATACTTTCCGGCTCGAATATCTTGCCTTTTAACTCCTTTGCTGAATTATTAAAACGTTTGTGAAAGTTTCCTCTTTGCATCTTTAGTCAATTTTGTTAATTGGCAATGATTTAAGTAAACTGACTATAATTTTAGTAAACGGACAGAGATTTTAGTAAACTGACAGATATTTTAGTAAACTTACAATGATTTTAGTAAACTACAAATGATTTTAGTAAACTACAAATGATTTTAGTAAACTGGCAATGATTTAACTAAACTGACAATGATTTTAGTAAATTGCCATTGTTTTTAGTATATTGTCAACGCTGTGGATCCCTTCACTATTTTGCATCAATCAAGAGCTCGCGCAGCTGTTCGTGGTTCGCGCTGCGATGGCACAAGACAATCAGAGTTAAAATTCAAATCGCGTTGGCTATCAAAGATAATCTTACCTTCCTGTCCAGTCGCACTGGTCGCCCATTATCGACGTCGCTGCCGAAGCACTTGACACCCACATTAGACATGCAAATAAAATGCAGTAATAATCCATGAGGAGGCTGCTCCGTCTTTTCAATCGCACAAAACACTCCGACAAGGAGCGCATCTCGCACATCCAAGCAGGCACTGCTGTCATAACAATCCAATCCGCAACAATGACCGTCGCAGCAATAACATTATCACTAGATTATCCTTAAGGCATATCGCACCACCAATTATCTACATCAAGCCTGATCTACATTATCGTCGTCGCAATCGACATTAACACGATCACTGAAACGCGCCGTTTTTAATTAAAACAAAATTAAAAACTAACTAATGTTTTTATGTGTGTGTCCCATCTGGGTTCGCAATCACGATCGTAATACGAGAGAAATAATAGCAGAAAATCACTGAACGCAATCCACACCCTTCTTCGATCGTAACCAATGTGCGACTGATTGCGCGCCGAGAATGTTAAAAGTTTGAAAATTGAAACCGCCGAGCGCAGACGGGCGGAGCCGAGCGTCCCCGATTGGACCGGTGGTTCGCCCGAGGCTCCCCCCACCTGTTGGAGCTTTCAAACATCGTTGTTTCAAACAAATCGCGTGTGCTTAGGATCCGGATAGAATAACCCAAAGCTATAACGTCTGCTGCTCATAATCCGCGTAAACCCGTAATCTTTTGCGATTTTTCGCCCAGCCTGACCCCCAGCTGAACTTTGCTATTTTAGCGGAGATAACGCGGAAAGAAATTACCGGTTGTCTTCTCCTCATGGTTATTCTCACTTGTGATTGGGTTGCAGCTTCAGCTTGGATTTAAATTTGGTCAATACAACGCAGTAGATAAATCCAGAAATCATAGTTTCCTTGTGTATTTAACAAAAACTAAAGCAGATACCCGAAAATAATCGTCTATAGTTTCTTTCTTGTATGCGCATATTTACTCTTTATATTTATAAAAACTTTTTATTCCGTAATTTACAAAGCTTAAAACATCTGCGCGTCAAAACGACGCCTTATTTCCTTGTTTGGCAATTTCAAAGCTTCAAAAGAATTCTTGTTATCGTAATTCCAGATAAAAAGTCTATTTTATACATTCCTTGTTTGATATTCTTGTTACTTTAAATACTGTGGTACGGAATGATTTAAATTAATTATTTAAATATTTGCCATGAAACTTTATCGCTAAATATTCCTGTATATAATTTCCTATACTGAGGAATCACTAATCTTGGACCAAGAATAAACGCATTGATTAAGAGTATCGTTGTTTCATATAATAATAATAAATACCGGGTTATCCTGGATAGTGGGCCTATCAAATAACTCCTTTGTTTTCTAAATTGCTGAAACAAGATTTCAGACATTTGTTGTACACCAAAAATTGCATTTTATGATGTATTGAACAACTTCATACCACTTCCGGTTTGACCGGAAATAACATGAAATCCCTTATTTAGATAGGGAATCTCATATTTTTTGTTCGCATTCTTAATCTACAACGTGCCCCGAATCCAATAATACCACATTTGTAAATTTTTAAGTCACAGATTCATTTTTATTTTCAATTTAAAATGTAATGTGAGGCGTTCATAAATCGGCAAAAACTTTTCTTCGGCAACTCGAAAGACTGTTTAAATACATTTTAGAATAACATCATTCACCATTTATGAATTATAAGCAAATGAAATTTCATTTAAAAAAATCTCAACTTTTTCAAATGGAATCACAATGGGCAGTCCAGATATTTAAAATCTACATAATAATACGAATACGTGGATACCCATATTAAATACTTTTAAATAAAATATAAAATAATTATTTAAAAGGAGAAATCTAAATCGCTCTTTATTCGTCAAGCTTCCAAACTAAACTAACTTAACATTGCATTTTAACAATATTTTGAGTTATATAAAAACATCGTAAGCAATACTGTGACGTATCGGGGGGGCTTAGCTGAAAAGCTAAATTCCAAAAAAGGAAAAAAGGCGGGAAGATCAAATCAACCCGAAACTCTATTTGGCCAAAATTTACCTGTGATCGTCTAGTATTTGTTAGGAACCCTTTTTCGTTGTTTTCGTAGCATCCCAAAATTCGTAGGCAAAGTCACGTCAAAGAAAATTACGCCATTAAGGCGAGAACTGTTATTGAGAGTATGCGAAATGAAAATTTGAATGAAGAATGAATTCAATGGAAATGTCAAGTTGTTCGTGTGTCTGTGTGTGTGTAATTGTTGTGATTTTAACTGTTTGCATTTAACTTA
>JAWQRP010003820.1:0-12740 GCA_033557875.1 Quadriops clusia
TAATAACAAGTTAAGCCAGAGCTAATATAAGTAAGAGATGTTATCATAAAGGTAACAAGAAGAAAGGTAATGAACACTAAACAAAAGTCTAATGCGTTTGGTGCTTAGTACGTATTATTTATGCACACTAAGGGGGATGACCAAGATTTTACTGCTTAGTTCGACTACAAAAATACCAAAGTAAATTCAAAGCACTAAAGGTATTTATCTCCATAGGAGAATAATACACGAGCTGCACACCACAATGAAACATTCAAATTCAAAGTGGTGGCTATAAATTCCATCCCGCAATCACATTTATTCGAATTATCTAGATTTATGCGCATGCGGAACGGAGGCCGTCATTCGGTTGGTATGCAATAACATATATACGTTATGAATTTTTAACACGAAACGTGCACATCCCTAAATTTTCGAACACACGGGCATCACTGCATAAAAACAGTAATTTCCCTTGGCGTGTGGAAGCATAATAATATCGCGAACGTACAAAGTGTGCTGCCTGCTGCCTTTTAAAAGTGGAAGTTTGCTAAATAACTAGCTTCATTCTTGCCAAGAATAGGAGAAGTAGCAATTTTAAATAGTCTCACGTAAGAGCTGATAATTATGTTTTCTGAATGGTGCTGCTGGTGCGGGAGTGCAGCATGAGTACACTGGAATTATGTATGCATGACTACTGTAATGGCTTTTATCTACACGATATCCCTCCTTTGCAATTATTTATACTTGCGAAGGTGTACATAATGCAAATCGGTAGCCTGAAATTATAAACTTTGGGGATTGGTTCGTATGTTGGGGTATCTGGGTACCGTATCGTAAAACATTGACTAATTGTCCTTCGATGGCAACTCACGAAATAAAACAATAAACGAGGCACGACAAACTAAATAATAAATAACGATAAGTCTACGTATCAATCAATTCGAAAGTATTTATTATTTCATCGTCAATTCTGATACCAGATCCTACTGACTAAAGGCTCGTTAAGCCCTTGAAGTTATGTCCAATCGTTAAGGTTATGGCTTAACCTTTGAATGACTTCAATCGTTATTGTGTTGTATTTATACTATGAAGAGCGAACAAACGCTCCAGGATTTTTATCAAGATTGTTTGGAATTTGTGTTTCTTTTGGTTTATGGCTCGGAACATATGTTAGACGTGCAATTAAAGAGTCAAGTTATGTACAAGTTAGTCCTTAATAGCCCGCTTTAAACCGATAAAAATTGTTTGGAATACTATATACGTACATCAGCACCTAACATAAAAAGTAAATGCCTTTAAACTTATTATTATTTTTAGAAACACATAAAGCAGTTTTATCATGCTTATTGTGGAAATTTTGTCCCACTCGGTGAACTCCGAAACAATGAATGAATCTAAGGTAGTCCAAGTCTTTCTCCTGGCGATATATTCCGGTAACACTATCAAATAAAGACTTTATACAGTAAGTGCACAATTGTGTCGCAATTTTATATCCAATTGTAATTGCTCCGGAAAGAAATGCGCCAGCAGTAGCAAGATAAGGCGATTCCAGATAGCGTGCACAATATACGTTATTGAAGATAATAAAATTGCAACCACTCCACATCTCCACACTTAATACACCAAAGTGGAGTAGAAACCATTGTGTCATGCAAACCAAAACGCTTTTATTCATTTACAATCGCTGCAGCAGGGGCAACGCTTAATAATTTAACAATCCTTCCAGGAAAACTGATTCAAGTAACGAAGTGCCGGGCTATATCTCATTTAAGCGACTGTTTCATTTACCAGTTAAGTAAGGCTGAATAATATGGTTTTATATTAAAATTAAACGGCCGGGCGGTATGATGCGAATTGAAGTACATCTTTGCATGATACCGTATTTAAAATTCAAATGGACTGGGGAAATTGTTTTCGAGAAATACATCACCTGAAAATTCCTGCCAAACATGCACATTGCCGTTAGTACATCCCCGTTAGCGCAGAGACACAAAGCAAGTCACAAAATTTTTATGGCGATATTCCACAGCCATTCGCTTTTAAATTTAAAATTCGTTCGCGAATAACTCGCCAAAGAATTAGCGCCATAATCTCGCCAACAAATCAAGTCATTACAAAGTTTTCAATTCTTTTGTACATGTAAACGGCGAGAAACACGTCAAAAGTTGCATTCATATGCAGCTGACGTAAAATCAATACCGTTTCAAGCACAAGTGGGGAACTTATAACAAATGCAAACTTAAACTACGTAGAGCAACGAAACAAAAGGCACATTTAGAGTGATTGTTGGCTACATAATTATCTTAATGACTTCATTATGCTGTCACATTTATTAAAAAGTTCTGTGTGTGCCAGGCTTGGCCGTATTATCGACTAATCTTTTACGAATGCCCTGCAAATGATACACCAATTACAGAATAATTGCGAATTAAATCAACTTCATTGCGGGCCATCACATCTTGCGCATTTAAAGCAAACTTGTTTAATGGATATTCGATAGTAGCGAGTGTGCCTATTATTTGATCAAATCTGAAATCCTTTATTACTTCCATAGTGACAACCGAGGGCACGCAAACCTAATGAATAAATGAAATAATGGAAATTTAATATGCAACTGCTAGAAATTACTCTTGTGACGTTGTGCCGGGCTATTAATTATTCAAACATGCCTTTCCTTAAGGAAAAGTATTTTCCTAAGCAACATAATCAATTAGTTGGTCAAACAATGGGCGTTGGTGCGTAAGATGCAATTTACATTTTGTGAACAATCATCTTGAGTGGTCAAGTACTTTGGAAGTGTTAAGAAATACATTCCACGTGTCTCAACAGTAAGCACAACCACAGCTTTTTCTTGTTTTTACATTTTCAAACTGAAATATAATTCAGAGGATTCTCGTTCAGGAGAAAAAACTTTTCACGACACAAAAGAAACAAGGGGATTACCGCAGTTCTCAAATATTTATGGATTACTTTTTGGAACGGAAAATCTTCATTGTATCTTAAAATCGATAAGGAAACTTGCTCTTAAATGCTCTCAGTACATTTACACGAATAATGGAATTCCTCCAAGATTTCCATATGCAGCGCAAAAATACGCCAAGAAATTTCAGCTAAAATTGAATTTACAAACGCATAAATTTCGGGGGGGAATAAAATTAAACCGTCCCTTGGTCGGTAACTAGATTAAGTCTGTTCCCACCCTTTCGAGCCCCTCTACAAAAATACGCCCTCTGTCGGCGTGCAACGTATGTATGTAAAGCTGAAATGCGTAAATAACAGCCGTATAAAATCGCGCGAGAGTACACATAAAAAGTCAGTAAATAGACAAGCCCTTTATTTTAGAGCTCTTTCTAGTGGGTAGAGCAGAGGGAAATATTTCCATAAATACCCAACTGCACTGTCACATTTAAACAGGTTCTTGTCGTAAGCCCACCTCATTTACAAACCAAACAAAAACGTCCGAGGGAGTTTTTCACGCAATTACGGCTCAAGAGCACGCAGTATGAGCAAATTGTTTGTTTTACTGGTCCGCTGCTTTCCGCACCCCCGTCCTCTTGGTGATTAACGGATGAATACATGCGCTAAGTGAACTTTATGGAGCTACCACCACTTCATGTGAACTATGGAAATTTCGTTCTCAAGTTTTTGCAGTTGCGTTTTATTGTTAGACCATTATACCGCTGCAAAAAGACACTTTGGCTAACTGGTTCTACATGAATTTTGCTGAAATAGTTGGGGTAATATAGTTAGTTTTTTATTTTGATTTAATGTTATTCAAATAGTTTCCTTTTGTTTCTAATGCTTACCAAGTAAAAATGTTTCTTATCAGATTAAAAAATAATGTATTACACTGATGGAAAATACATGTACACAATACAACATTTGCGATGTGCATTACAACTTGTAGTTGTTGTATTTGCACTCACTATTACAAATGCTTTAAACTGCAACTCCATAATTGTAATTGATAATATTCATTTTTGTATAAATACATATTGGTAGCAACTAAAATTTTCAGTTGCAGTAAGATATTTAATTTTATTGGTAAGTTAAAGCAAACACAATGATATTGATAAATATAAAGATATTATTATAAACTTTCCATTGTTTTCTTATTAACAGATACACGATGTGTATAAAATAGATTCTAAAGTTTGTATCTAATATTGGATGAATTCCCAGGTCAAGATGAATTTATTCTAAATAAAAGGGTTGGTTGTACTTTCTTGACTATTTATTTTTTCTTTGCAATAAGTTACCGGTTTCGCCGGTTGACCGGCCTCTTCAGGCTTCTAAAAACGCATTATTACATTATTTTATTATTACATTTGATGAATCTAATCTACAGCTATTATATAAATGTTAAAAAAATTTTATTTTATAAAAACTTACATGTAGTCATAGGTTTGAGATAAGATACAGAGTCAATCCATTTAAAATTAGACACAGGTATAATCATTTTAAAAAATATGGACGTGTACAAAATTTTTCTATCTTCTATCAGCTTTTATGTTTTTAATTTGGGTTGTGAAGCGTGCGTTGTATATTGAGAGGTTTTCTGTGTATCGGGCTATAACTGTTTTTGTGTGTATACGTAGATCGTTCTTAAATTCGTCTATTTATGTGTGGCGCACGCATTTTGCGGGAAAAAATCATTTAAAATATTAATTTGTACAATGGTCTGTAATTGATGTCTCTTTGTTCATTGAGGCAGGTTATGTTTTGATTGAGTTTTAGTTTGTCTATTTCTAGGTTTTCCAGGAGTTTCAATTTGTGTCCTTTATTGCAGTTATGGAGGAGTTTAACATTATTAAGATCTATTGTATGTCCTTGTTGGTGAAGGTGTTTTCCTACAGCTGAATTTATTTTATCATTTAGGTGTTCTTTAAATCTGGTTTTGATGCTGCGACCTGTCTCTCCTACGTAGCTCGCCCCACAGGAGCACTTGATTAAGTATACACCACTTGTTTCCAAAGGCGGGGTCTGGTCTTTATAATTGCCTATATGTTTTAGGAGGTTTCGATTTGCTTTGTATGCTATTTCAATATTATATTTGCGGAATATGTTATTTAGTTTATTATATTTGAAATAAAAAGAAAACCACAATACCTAAACCTAAAAAAGACTTTACATATAGTAGTATTACATACAACAATTTCAAATATAATAAACTAAATAACATATATATAGACAAATATAAGAACGATGTACGTATACACACAAAAACAGTTATAGCACGATACACAGAAAACCTCTCAATATACGACGAACGCTTCACAACCCAAATTTAAAAAACATAAAGGCTGATAGAAGACAGAACCATTTTTGTGGACGTCCATATATTTTTAAAATGTTTATACCTGTGTCAGATTTTAAATGTAATGACTCTGTATCTCATCTCAAACCTATGACTACATGTAAGTTTTTATAAAATAAATTTTTTAACATTTATATAATAGCTGTAGATTAGATTCACGAAATGTAATGATAAAATAATGTAATAATGCGTTTTTAGAAGCCTGAAGAAGCCGGTCAACCGGCGAAACCGGTAGCTTATTTGAAAGAAAAAATATAAAGTCAAGAAAGTACAACCAACCCTTCTATTTAGAATTATCATTTTTTATTTCAAGAAATATCAACTTTTTTAAATAGAAACCCCCCTGTTACACCGAGATATTTTAAAACACTGCTCTCATACGAACAAATTTATACCAATATCGCCTACCTTTAAACATGGTAAAATATAGAAAAAAACCAGAAGTGACATATAAGTGCTCCATAGATCAAAACATCCGACTTGTTGGGTACGATAAACTGAAAAAAACTATAGGAGTGTACCGTAATCGGAGACCACCCTGTATAGTTATTCACAAAATGCACACAACGACTTTATTAAAATACACACATTTCGATTAATTCTCATTGAATGAAAATTAAACAAATACATCACCGAATTCCCTTTTTAAACGTGCGATTTGATGGGAAATCAATTTCGAGTCCGATAGCCCCAGCTCAAAGGATAACACTTCCTGCCACATAGGGATTTTTTCGCGCCGATGTTAAGTTGGCAGCAGATTGCCGGTGTCATTCGACATGCTTCGTCCCGGAAGCTCGCCGAACAAAACAGTTTAACCCAGTCGGCTTAATTTGAATATCGATGTTGACGAAATGTTTTCGCCCCAAATATTGTTTATTTACTTTTTTAATTAGCATGCTGTAATTGACACGGACGTTGTTCTAGTCGAATGGAACCAGCAAGCATCGACATTCGCTCTGTTTTCGCAACAACTAAAAATAACATAGAATTACCCTCAAATATCGAATGCGCATTGTTTCTGGGTGACTTACGAAAATTCTTCCTGACGTCATTTTTACTTATTCCCTGCCTTTGTTTTGGCTTGCGTTCCAGCGAAATAAATTCCTGTCACCAGATGAAGCTCTCATCATAAATTCAAAGGATATTAGTGGGGAATTGTGTAATGCTTGTAAGAGTTGTGAGATGCAACAAACGGATAAGTTATAGCAGTTATTAAATTCGGTGTCAAGTGGAGCAGCGCCGTTGAAATAGTGCCGCTGCAGCGCCATCTACATGCATACTTTAAGCCTATATGCATGTAAATGCATGTAGGTGAAATGTAGACAGCTCGCACAGGACAAAACTGTATTAACGGTTGAAAAGTTGAGAATTATTCACACCTACATTCAGCTCAAAAATGCAAAAGGATTTTATTTATGACCCAACGTTATCATCTAATAGATCTTTATGACTTTTTTCTTCCTATTAGATGAACGCTGTTACTCAAGCGCGTCGACTGGTGGTGCCCAGAAGAAACAATTAATTTTAAGCTAACTGTACAGCGTTCGAACTATACTTAAAACTAAATAACTTAATAAATCAATAAGGTCGTTAGACCATTATAATAAGTCATAGATTTAACAATCGATACTAGTTTTTAAATTTATGGGCGGAATTCCTATTAGCCCCGGGAGCCTGGATTAGTTCTCAGCCACGCAGACCGACCCACTAGATTCGTTTTCCTATTTAGTTAGATAAGATGCTAAGTCGTAAATTACGAAAGAAAAAAACGAACCTAGCCATTCATTTCCCTCTCATAATACTTTTTCTATTCTTTGCGCCTGTGTGAACAAACATGGTGCAAACAAAACCATATCTGCGGAATATTCGCCACTTCCGGTCCATTGGTTGTTTACTAAAACATAAGGTTTAATGCAGATATATGGCGGGATATCGGAGCAGAACTATACGTTTCAATTTTCTATGACTTTATGCTGGTGAACGAGGCCCCGAATGATACAAAGAGCGGCTATTAAGGAGAATTATGAGGTCCCGGATGGCACAACCTTCCTGGCGAGGAAGGAGCCGGTTTAAAAAACAGATTGCCCTATTTCGTTTCGATTATTAGCACTTTGAAGAATTGAATCAAATGATCCCCTAAATTACTCCCTTATTCCTCACGCTATACTTTCTTTTTCATTCTTACACAGCCAAGTTTTCGAAATGCTTACAAATTGGTCATCTAAAAATTTCATTCCGTGCATTATTCATCAACTTCCTTTGAATTGATGCGCGAGAAAACATCATTTAAAAAGAGCCATTAAATGTTAATCACTGTCCCGTTAATTGACTGCCGGATGGTCTGGAGTGTAAACTCCCCAATTACCCGCAACAACTAAACTAAGCACCAAAATAAAATAAAAGGCCGGAGAACCGCTTTATATTTCTCGTCGAAATGCAAAAAGGGCCATTCATCTGCGAGGGAGGAAACAATAGCATGGACCGTTGTACAGCAGTCGCTTTGCAATTTGTGGCTCCAGACCGCAAGGATTCGGAGTAATCAGACGCTTAATGCAAATCACCAGCGATTAATACAATTAAATAGTGTTTGAAACTAGTCCTGGATGAAGTGGCGACCTCTAGCACTCAGTTTCCAATAATTGAGCAGTAATTATGTATGAACCTGATTGATTTGGCTGAATCGGGGACCCATCTCTAACTATAAAATACCAACAAACAAAATATAAAAATAGCTACTAGCCGAACTTACAAAAAAAACTTATTTTTTACCTATTTGTTATTTAATTTTTCATGTACCTTTTTTTGTGCACACGTCGCACTTCCCGGATTCTTTTTTCCCCAACGGGAAATTAGTTTAGTTATAACATGACAAGACAAAACGTCTAGCCCGTGAAAAGCCACAAAGGACACAATGGGGAGGGTTTTGTAAAAGACGCGCGAAAAATTCTATTAATATCACCCTTTTTGTCAACGTGACAAGTTGGCGAATCAATTGTACGGCCGCCCTCAACGTTTCATTGTTATTGGGGGAATCTACAACTCTCGATTTGGACTCCCTGTTTCCCCGGAAGAATCGCCTTGTGACCGAAAAGTATACAATTGAAAGTTTGCTACGTCTTCGGATACAAAAAATATCTTAGAAGATTGTGCTAGTTAAAAGGAAAAAACTCAATGCCTTAAGAGCTTTATGTTTCATTTTTTACTTGCTAGAGTTTCCTTTTTAAATTCAATTTTCGTATTCCTTTCCAATATACGAATTCACCTTACCGTATCGCCTTGGCATAATAAAATGTCAACCTTCCTAAAACAACAGAAACCATCGGCAATCCTCCTTGATAGCCCCAGTTAACTTGATCCCCGAAATGGTTATCGCGACAGAACGGGGCAGGCGGGAGGGAAAATTGCAAAACAATAGCATCAACCGGCATTAGTTGGCCTTAATTAAATGTAATATTTCAGTGGAAAGTTGGCGATGGTCTCGGAACGAGGATTGAAGCGAATGTTAGAAAGTTTATTATCGAATTATGGCCTCGAAATTTCCACCCCTAATTGTGCCGGCTAAATATGCCGCTGGAATAGTTGCTAACGGCCCCTTCGCTCATTCGCCCTGTCAGTTTTATATTATAAACCCGAATTTATTTTATGGCTAATGTACAAATTTAATAATTTCACCCTATTAGGCCTGTCCGCAATTCTAACAAATGGCCGTGTCTAAAGTTACTGGGATTCTAACATATATGGGCACAATCTTTTGTATATACACATTTTATAACCAAACAGAACAAGTTTACCATCCTCACACATAATAATTGTTTCATTAAACCATAATTGAATGAAGTCATGAAAACCTATATGAAATAATATGTTACTTTACATCTAATAAAGTGTGTATATTGGAAAAAAAATTCAACCATAACAATTAAAATATTATACCGTATTCTTTATATCATTTTTGACCCCTACATATAGTCATAAAAACTTGATCTCCTTCGTGCCATTTTTCCTGAAATTGATCCAATTTCCGCACATCTGCGAAAAACAATTTCCGTACTGAAATGTAGCCAAGTCTCAAAAATGGAACATAAATAGCTTTCTATAATGTTCGCACTTTATAATAATTTGCTCTTGCAGAAGGAAAAATAGCAAGAACCAAACATAAGATTTTGCATTAAGAAGTAATTTTCATATACTTACCAAACGGTTGCAAATTTGGCATAAATACGCATGGCTATAACAAAGTTGAAAAAAATTCCTTCCAATGGAAGGAGGGCATGAATGGGTAAACTTAACAATTTAGATATTATTGATACAACAACATTTTGCTGAAATAAAATTTTTCAATTATACCATACATTTTTCACTAAATATGTATCCTTAAGTGAAGTGCCGGCTTTTATGTGCAAGGAAAGGACTATTTCTTTTAGGGATAACTTTAAGTCTACTCGCACAGGAAACTGGCCATTATAATAATGTCCTTCCTTTCTTGATATCAGACAGGGCTACACCGATTCAACGTCCGCCGGACGACGAGGACTCGTTTCCTGTCCTGTGCGATAGGGAACTCCACTCCTTACATCGGAATGTCCCTGCCCTTAGACGAAGAGACGTCGATACCGCCGCTATTAAACAGCACTACTATCCTGAAGGTAAGTTATGATCGTATTTGTTAAATGACTTGTTTTTTTGCGTTGAGATTGGCAATTCGTCATATACAGGGTGGTCCAGCTAAGGCGGCCCACTTAAATTCCAGCGTTATTAACAAAGTTAGAACAATAAAACTTGCAGGATTTACTCAACACCTAAAGAGCTCCAAAAAACACTGGTAGTGCTTGATTCTGCTGCGCATAGTTATTGCGCAAGCGTACTTGGATCCCTAAAAGTGACGATGAAGATGAAATTTGTTTTACATATTTTAAATCAGCAAGTAATTCTACATACAACGGTATAAACATTTCTGCAAAAAAATGGCGGATGGACAAAAATCATTTTTGTACTATTGTGGCTTTATTTACCAAGTTAATTAATTCTGCACGTAAAGGGCTTCAAAATATCATATAATAACTTTTTACTCTATGACAGTTCGTTACCGCGCAAGCGCACATAATATTTAAAAATACATAGTTTTCAAGGTGTTCTTATTATGAATTCTAATTCCCGGAATGATTATGCGCACAACGATACCAATATTGCAGCAAAAAATCTTGATTTATGGATTTTTTTATTTTATGAACTATGTCCACTTAACCGCCACGCACGCATCTCTAGTTACTTTGTTTTCAGTCAATCAGACCAATAGATTTATTTGACGTGAGAATAATTGAAAAAAATCTGACCATTTGATAGTTAGTATGTACAATCAATTTCATATTAAATGTCACTCGTTTACTTCCATTTTCTGTAATAAATAACATAATATTAATACAAAACATCACACCTTAAACTAAAATAAGAATTTTTTAAATGATATTATGAGTACTACGCCACGGATTGACTGTTAATTGTGCTAGAAAGACAGCGTTCGCCAAACGAAATTAGTGACATTTATTATGGAAACAAGATGTACGCAGTAAACAGTTGCTTACAAAACCTATTGAGCGTGAAATAAAAGTAAATGAAAGAATTTGCCTGTTAATAAATAGCTAGTAACTTTTAAACAATATTGTAATTATTGATAAGCAAAACAGCGTTTGTCATCCCACTAAGAGGCATGACTTCAGTTTTTACTATTTATTTAACAACGGCTTGATTCGGCATAATAAACCAATTGACAACGCCAGAAATTAGGATCACAAGTTCTGGAGGAGTCTACAAAACACGGAGTCCCAGTTCTACATCGTTCGTGGACGATGAAGTAGTTAAAAATCCTTCCAATAAAAAAAAATGGCGCCCTTGCTGGGATTCGAACCATAAACCCCTTGCACCAAACGCCAGCGCCTTAGCAATTAGATCATCACGACGAGAAGCACTTGTTAATATTAGGTGACATATGAGTAAATGTCTAAAAGATAAATCTACTATAATGGGCGACTGAAAAAACGCAACTGTAGAGATGTGTGCGTGGCCATTAAGTGGACAGTCCATAAAATAAAATAATCCATAGTTCAAGATTTTTGCTGCAATATTGGCATCGTTGTACGCATAACCATTCTGGGATTAGAATTAATAATAAAAGCACCTTGAACTATGCATTTTTAAAAATTATGTGCCCTTGCGTGGAAACGAAACGTCACAGAGTAAAAAGTTATTGGGATGTTTTGAAGCCCTTTATGTGCAGAATTAATTTTTGGAAATTTCATTGTCCTAACTTGGTAAACAAAGCCGTAATATTAAAAAAAAATATCTTTCGGCCATCCACCATTTTTCTGCAGAAATGTTTATACCGTTGTATGCAGAATTACTTGCCAATTTAAAATATGTAAAAAAATTCATCTTCATCACTTTTATGGATCCAAGTGCATTTACGCAAAAACTATGGAAGGCAGAACAAAACCTACTGGTGTTTTTGGAGCTCTATAGGTGCTGAGTAAATTTTGCAAGTTTTATTGTGCTAACTTTGTTAATAACGCTGTAATTTAAGTAGACCTTCTTAGCTGGACCATCCTGTATATATATGGCTATTAAGACAATAAAGTTACGAACATATGCTAAAGAGACCTAGTTCTATTAAGACACTAACAGTCTTATTCATATACGAAGACTAACGTAGGTCTAGTTAGACCGTCATAAGTAGTTGTCAAAAGAATTATAACCTCAAAATCTAGTATTTACGCGGACGTCCGAGATTTCGTACAACGCTGTTTGAATCATATTTAAGTATTGTTTTTTAAGAAAACTGAAACTGTGTGTGTATTATTCATAAAATATGCTTAAATCAGGTTCAAAACGCGTTGTACGAAAACTCGGTTATCCGCGTATATACTAAATTTTGAGGTTATAATTCTTTTGACAACTAGTTATGACGGTCTAACTGGACCTACGTTAGGCCGGAAACACACTTGGCGTTTTTTTCCGATCGGATTTTTTACCGTCGCCGTCGTACCAGAAATAGCGCGTAGGATGGTATTGCGACATACATATTGGGCGAAAAAATGGACGATCGGATTATTTAACGTCGGCGGCGAAAATGCAGTCGTCCACTGCCGCAGTCGTCCACTGCCACTACAATCGACGGACATTTTACCGTCTCCCCCGAAATAGTGGTATAAGCACAGTATAAACAGTACCGCGAGTTATTTTGCTTGCTTGCAGTCTTGGGGTTCGAAGTAGCAACATGTGGTTTTAATAAAGGAAACAACAATTTTTCGGAGTTTCTTTATTAGCTTTGAGGTGAGTGTTAGCCTAGCCGAAGCCAATAACAGCACTAAAAATCGTATTACAAGAGAAGTGGTTTATATGTAAAAGCAAGGGTGTATTAGGTTACCAATTCTTGGTAACTCATCAG
>JAWQRP010003821.1:0-12737 GCA_033557875.1 Quadriops clusia
GACTATTAGGGTCCCTTCTAACAGGCTCGTTTCGCTCAACGTCCCATCAAGGAGATTTCCCTTTAGTGATTCCTAGTAATTGAACGAAACTACACTTCCAAGATGTTCCCAACAGGCTCGTTTCATTCAACGTTCCATCAAGGAGGTCATCCGGTATAAGCACCAGGTAATATCAAGAAAACTCGACTTAAGATTTCCTCCAACAGACTCGTTTCGCTCAACGTTCCATCAAGGAGTTCATCTATAAGTGAGTTGCAAAATAGTGAACAAAAGCACAATACCTGTGTTATGTTCGTGTTCTTATTTTAACTATGGTCCTCTTGTTTCGAAGCAATCATATTGAACTGAGTCGCCAAGAGATTAAAAGTAGCGAGAATGCTGAGACATCTATGATAGCGAAGCCATAGGACGCCGATGTCCGCTGATTTAATACGGTCTGGTCCGATATATTGGCAGAAATCATTTCTTTATAGATGATGTCATTCGTCTATTAGTTTTAATTATTGCGAGTACATTTGGTTGCCTAATCGGTAGGTTGGTTCCGTTACAGTTGGTGAGCGGTGTTCGTGTATTTAGGTTCTTAAAATATATAACTCGGCTTTAAATTGCAGCTTTATATCCGCTTCTAAATAGCGTGCGATGACTCTCGGCAAGAGTAATCATCAAACGATGCACCTTCGATTTATAATATCCCACAAAATTAGGAGTGAACTATTAAAATGTATTAATTATAAAAATCGGGGCGCTATACTACCTATACCAGAATTAGAATAGTACTGCTCGCGCCAACATACTTTTTCGAATTTAATACCTCGGTGCCAGATGGGTCTTCGATTTTATTATTCGAATAATTCAACCAAACAACGCGGGATTATTTGAATTTTAAAATTTTAACGTTTCAACCATTATTGTGAGACATTTATAAGGGAAAATTAACTAACACGTCACACGAGGGTTGAAAAGAGATAACATTTGAATTTAAGCTTGAATGATGATAATGGAAGACTTTTAAGATTAGATGGAAGAGAATTAAACAATTTAACAATATTATATGAGAACGATCTCTTAAACATTTCGGTTCGATGTCTGAGCACAACCAACAGCCCCCGATGCCTAAAATTGAGGTGATGCACATCTGTTCGGAAAGAAAGTTTTTTAAAAAGGTACGGAGGGGTACGGAGGAGAAGTATCTTATATGTTAGAACAAACACATAGAGTGGAAGTACCACCGACCACTCATATTAAGCCAACCAATAACTCCAAGGTTGTGGGATATCCTATTACGTCGCCTCAGTCCAAAAATCAATCGCAAGCATGAATTTTGCATCTTCTGTATCCTCAAAAGCACTAATAAATGGACCGTAAACAGAACTACAAACATTGAATCTAGATAGTACAAGTGCATCACAAAGGACTTTTTTGGTATCTATATTTAGAAAGTGTCTATTATAGTAGATTATCTTCAGCGCACAGAAAGCTTTCTGAAGCATTAAACTGACATGGGAGGAAAAAGTCAAGCGGTCATCAAATGTAACACCCAAGTTCGTAGCCTGGTTTACCAAGGGTATTGGCGAGTTCCCCAAACGCAGATCAATTGAGGGAAGAGAAGATCTCAAAGCATCAGGAGTAAAGAGAAAAGCAGTACATTTAGATGGATTCAGAGAAAGAGAATGCATGCGAGATAATTCAACAATAGATTGGAGATCACAGTTGACACATTGTATGGCTTCATCGACGTCAGATGGATGGAAGGAATAATAGAGTTGAGTGTCATCAGCATAAAGATAGTACCTACAGGAGGACAAATGACTAGGCAACCCTGAAGAGTAAATGGAAAAACACAAGGGTCCAAGGACACTACCCTGTCCCACACCACAGGGCAGGGGTACCCAGTCAGTTGTACCCCCATCATAAACAACCCGCTGTGATCGCCCAGAAAAATATTTAGAAAATAACAAGACTGCATTCTGACTCAGACCACAATATCCAAGGAGGGCAAGAAAGGTCTGATGGTCCACGGTGTCAAAGGCCCTAGAGAAATCCAAGAGCACAAGAACCGTGGCCATTCCCCGATCCCACACACCGACTACAGCATCACATATGTCAAGAAGAGCTGTCTCGCAGCTGTGGTCCGAACGAAAGCCAGACTGACATACCGGTAAAATATTAGAAAACAAATATTCGCGGAGCTTTACCTCCATAACAGTCTCCAAAATCTTTGACAGCACGGGCAACAACGAAATGGGCCGGAGGTCAGAGAGAGAACGAGGTGTTGAAACCTTGGGAATAGGAGTTACATGCGCCTGCTTCCAAGAGATGGGAAATGTATTATTCTCCAAGCAAAAGTTTACAATATGAGTAAGATAACATATTATATGAGGAAAGCAATAGAATAACATATCAGATGTGAGACCGTCCGGACTCGATGAACACTTCCTAAGCTTAAGGAACAAATTAGTGATCGTCTCCTCACTCACCAAACGAAAGGAAAAAGTACCTGCATTAGGGTGTCTATTATTAGAGTAATAATGAATAAGGGAAGCGGAAGGTGAAAGCAGCGACGAAGCATGAACAATATATATAACTCTAAATAATTAGACATATTAAAAAAAGAAAAGGGAAATATTTAATAAAGAAGAATAATAATGATAATAAATTTGAAAATGTTTCTAAATACTTGCCCCAATCTTATACTGTGATAATTTTTAGAATTGTAATGAAAATTTGTAATTACCTGAAGATGTGAGGAAACCAACCCACGGATCGTCGTAACTTCTAATAAAAATGTTTTAATCTTTGAATAATTTTTTTTAAAAACCAGACCATTTCCCAAGAAAAGCATATAAGAATTATAAAAATGATTGCTCAAGAAATAAATAGAATAATTCCTATTTTTCTTTTCGTAAGTTTTAAGGAAACGTGCTAGTTCTCGATGCCAAGGAGTTAAACAACTTTCAAGTCGAAACAAAAACAGCCCGTTAAGCGGATAAAGAACGTTAATAGCCAGAATGATAATAGCCAGAATGTTAATAGTCAGGATGTTAATAGCAAGAAAGTTAATTAATCACCTTTTCAAGTCCCACAAAAAGCCGCAGGTAAATATTGTTTCCGCAAATATTTTATTTTGCGGTGCCAAAGTGCAGTCCCGCGTTTCCATTCCTTTTGTGCAAGTGGCCGTCAGTTAGAACATGAAAGCGAGGGAGAGAGAGCGAGCCAGATCGATCGAATTGTGTATATAGGTCATGAAGTGCAGGGAAAGATCATTTTCTAGTACATTAGATCGACCTTAACTTTGTCCAGAATGTAAACAAAGCTCCCATTTGACGAATGTGCGAACTGTTTACGAGGAACTCTACCTTGTTGACGTCTTGGAGCATACGGAATGGAAAGTTTCCTGTGGATGTCGTGCTAAACTAAAACTAAACTAAATTGCCGAATTGGAGATGAGTATGATTACGACTTATAACTGGGAGCAGTTAAGAAGTTGCTAGACATATTTCAAACGAAAATTAGGTATATTAGTTGGCTGCATGCAGAAATTATTTATGGGAAATGCTGAAATATAATATTAGTACTACAGCAAAACAATTTAGTTGTACTAAATGTTACGATTAGATAATAATAATGTGACTTATTAGGGGAGGGTACTAGCTAAAAGCTAAGATGATGATGAAATTAATCTCATAATTTCAAGAATCCAGGATTAAGGAAATATTCAAATCCTGGTCACGGCATCCCTGTGACTGTTGAGGGGATACCTCGCTGGTGCGCTCGTAAAATGGTAAAAATATCTACAAGTCCGAACTTTAAAAGTTCAGGAAAAGAATTGATCTCCGGCAAAGCCTTCAACAATCGTCACCTCATCATCGTGATCTCCTGCGGCCCAACGCAAACTGCGAGTAAGCTAGGTGGCAACATTTAATTGGTTCGGCTCGAACGCGGGTCTCAAGCAACGCAACCCGCAACATCCCGAGGTTAAGCGTTAAGGTAAACAAGTGGTTAACAGGAATCTAGGGTCGATTATACCCACGTTGTGGTAAATCAGCTAGTTATAATCCGCTTTCCCCCTGAGGGGGCTCCACGGGTTAAGGAGGACCCGTATGACTTACCCTGGCAACACAAACACTAGGACAGACGGTACTAAAGGCACTTGCCCTGGATCGCTCGGAAACCCTTTCCCGCTGGACCGGGCTCCGGGGATGCGGCGACGAAAGCCAAGCGTCCGCAACCATAATAAAAGTTAAAATGGCAACGCTTAATCCCGAAATGCAACGGACCACGCGACAATAAAAACCACGTCGGTACCTTACCAAGAATATAATACGAAATTAGCTGAAAAGGAATCACTTGAATTAAATACACATTAAAATAATAAGATGTCAGAAAACTTCCATCAGAACAAAACATTTGATTGTGAATTGATTTACCCTGAATTTGATTTAATTGAATGACCTTGGTGAGTAAGAATTAATTATTCATCATTTTACTGCACTGCAGTTGACCTTGTCATTATCGTGAGAATGAGATACCTTTTGATTGTGATTAAATTGTGTTACCTTCATAATCGTTATATAATTATTCATTAAATTGATTGCAAAATGTTATTGATTGAATTGTATTGTCATGTTGATTCGCCGGCCGTAATTCATTTGGGGGTGTGTGTGTGAGAGAGAGAGAGAGACAAACGGAATTATCCTCCCCCTATTGCCACCTGCCGGTGTTCATCGAAACCAACCAAACAAACTAACGCCCCACTCGTGAAGATAACGAGTGAACTAAATATTGCGCCACTAATAAAGACCAAACTAGCGACACCTATTCTCTAAGTACGGAATTGAATAAAACTAAAGAAAGAATAAAACAAATATTCTTAGCCTGTAGTGCGCCCCCACGCCTGAAGACGGCAGCCAATGAATCCAAAACTCCCAGAAGAACGGCGTTGAAGATATTCCCAAAGGCACTGAACGATTTATCACAATGAACTCAACCCCACAAAACTTTTCACTCTGAACCGCCCCCCAACACTCTGATCTACCGCCGCCTCCGTCATCTGGGACTACCTCCCAAAGACTCTTTCACCAACTAAATCACTGATCCCGTACTCTGGGCTACCTCCTGTGACTCTGATCGACCGCCTTCGACCGAAGATTTCTTCCGACTGCCGCCCTCCAATGCTCTCGGATCTCGTCCTCTGGGCTACCCCCCCAGTGACTCTCGTCACCAACTAACTCCACTCGGAACGTCCGTCATCGAAAAAGGACTTCTCACGCCCGCTGCCCTCAACTCTATTTTCTCTGACTCCACGACTGTCCCCGGGGACTCTCTCTCACTGACCGTCCGCAAGAAGACTCCCGGCTCAACTCTCTCGATCTGCCCGTTGTGACTGACTGCCTGCCGCACGAAGGCTGCCCCCGGTCAACCCTGTTTGACTCACCCTCTACCTGTTAATCTCTGACCAGTTTTTCTCGCCCTATCAGGGTTACTCTTTTCGCGAGGTTCCCTCCTTCGGAAGAACAACCGAGTAGTACCTCTCTTTGCGACCAATGAGGCAGCTTTGGTTCCTTTACTCAACCACGCCCTCTCACGTTGGGACTTTCATTTTTTTCTCCATCGCAGATTGGTACCCCTGCAGCTCTTGACAACCTTGCTGAGATTTGGACCGCAGTCTGGCGTCCATATGTTTCCCATTAGAGCGACCTTGGTCAAACCACTTTACCATTTGGCGCGTTGTCGAGATGTTTTTCGAATGGGGCCTTTTATCGGCGCGAATCCTTTTGTCTTTTGACTTGGCGCTCGCCCTTTTGTTTGGCCATTTTGACACTGGGAAATATTTTCCAGCTTCTTGAAAACATCTGGAGCAGGCAAACCTCCTTTTTGATAAGACCCTAATTTGCATGGATTGCGTAACCTATCTTCATACCTTCACATTATATATTTATATAAAATATATACAATAAGTGCCTATACCAAAGCAATCTCATTATTGCCACCTCCTTGAGGACAGCGAACGGCCTCTTCGACAATTGATCAATTTCCGCCTCTAAAAACTTCTGCCCACATTTTAAGTGCTTCGTTATCTGACGCAAGTTCTTGTTTACTCCCGAAATCGACAAGGAAATGGGCCGAACTCTATTATCGCCGAATCCATTCACGAACCGTTGACTTCAGTCCCGAGTTTGTAAATTTACTTTATATGGGAATATATTCGGAGTTTACGACCTAGTCTGCTGGATTTTTTCATACTTAACTTCATTAGGTCCTTTTACGAGCGGGATGAAGAGAGATAAGGAAGTGAAGTAAATGTGATGCGAGCAGATAGATTTAATGAAAACCTCATACTTATTATTAGGTTTTATTGTCCGTAAATGTCTCCTTAACTTACACGGATCGTACATATCAATTAGTTCTATCACTTGTTTTTATCATCTTTTTTCTCCTATATCTCCTTATAATACAGTAGGTATAAACCGCCACTACACTTTTTTTATAACAAGTTAGGTAAGAAACATTCCAAGTGCACAAGAATATAACATAAGTATCAATAAAAGTAGGTACCTAATAACATAAGTAACGAACGTAAGTAACGATATAAGTAAGGAACATAAGTAACGACATAAGTGAATTTTCCACATGAATAATTTCACTTCATTCACTCAACATGAGAGGATCTCAGCAATGAACGCTAAGTAGAAAAGTTGCGTTAAGAGTTTTCGAAACTTTCGCAAAAGAAAAATAACTCGCCTTTTTCGGCACGATAACTCATCGTCAATTTTAGATGAGGTTGCCATACCAATTGGAAGAGGCTGCAAGAATTTCAGGGTCTCCACCGAAAAACTTTTAAATTGTATTTGTGAGGTCACGCTCCGAGAATGTGATGCATGCCTCCTGAAGATTATACAAGATAATGGACATTCCTGGTAGTAATTTATCGGAGAGTAAATTGATATCGAATGGATTTCCCACCGGCAATGGAGACGTGGGCTTTGTTTACATAATTCCACACTTACTATTAATTTAGCCGCTAAATTACGAATTAAACCTCATGCAAAAATACACACTCATTTATTCACAAATTCAAAACGACGCGACGAGGGCGATGGCGATGTTTATCCAAATAATGTATACAACTAAAATGGCTCGGTGGCGGTTTTGTAATTTGCAAATAGCAAAAGATAGCCGGGCAAACATGGGCACTGCGGGCATTAAGTGACACTTTGCTGCTTCGTTAATTAAGTGATGTAATTAGGAGGATTAACTCGAACCGACGAATGTACATAATAATAAAATTAAACTACGTGGCATGGGCCACTGCACAATTTCCTAGTAATATTTCCTACGTAACCGTCTACCAAATATCCTGTTTTCGTCAGATATGGCGCACAGATAATTTATTATCTTTTCCGAAGCCGCATTTCTTTTGTCGCGTTATTCACGAATGAATTTGCAACACTCGCCCGCCAGGTCCTTGCTCTAAACCATTGTAAACCATCGAAAATTGATAAATAATTCGCGCATGCAAATCAATACTACTATATAAATAAAGAATAATATTTAAATAAAGAATAAACCAGAAAATGGAGTGTCCTTGGGCTAGGAATAACTTGGCAACCAGTCACGTGATGATCCTAAATTATGCTGTCGCACAATTCCATCTAAATGCACTGGCATTGCAATGCCATGTTCCAAGGAACAATGCAATATGTTGGTTGTCAAGCGATCCAGGATTCATTTCGTCCTGTTTGTTTGCGAAAGCTATTTTTCCTGAAGGCCTCCAGGGAATTAGCAAGGACTGCTCGTGCATATGCAGATTACAATTCGGTTAAAACTTTGCTGCGCTTAATTGCGTAAATTCGAATGTAAACCGAAGCAACAAAGAACGGTTGTTTTCTTACTTCCCCGATAGAATTTTAATGGTGTCATATACCTGCTTTGTTTGCGTCATTCCGAATACTACGACACAGTCCGGACATAAAAGAGAGCTGTTTACGTGAACATGTAAGCGACGTAAATTTTAATTTTCGCCCATAAAAGGCTAACATATTTTATATTTTTTGGATGATAACACATTTTAGTTCGTGCAACCGAAAGGACGTCCAAAGTGTTCTCCTCATCAGTTGGCGAACGAATCGCCGCCGAGTTAGCTAATAATTAAACTTTTTCAATACATATTAAAAGCGGTTTGGAGCAAATCTACATACAGAGTGACACTCAATTTTGAAAACAACTTTATGGAGCACATATCGCGTAATTTGCATATCGACCATGATCTAGATTAGTAGCATTGAAATATTTGTTTTTGATAACGAATAACGCATTTCGCAGCTTATTACCAATAATAGCTTTTGTGATGAATTTCATAGTGTGCGTCAACTCTACTCGATTATTATTATTATCATTAATATTATCATTATTATTATTATTATTATATTTATTTTATTATTACCATTTGACAAATTCCAGTATACCTTGATGGTTTGATTTCGAACAACGAAACTTTCACTATTAATCTTGTTCAAACGTGACATCACCATCATACGTTATTACTCACTTTAAGTTATTTTAGACAAGTTACCTACTCCACGCAAGAAATAATAAACACGAGACCAATTTATATTCACGAATAATAAATTTTGCAAACATCTCCGCGAAATTGTCTATGTGCACAGAATGTCTAGTACGCAATTATGAACTCACTTTATGCACAATCATGGATACTTTTTATGAAGTCAATAAACAGTTTTTCAGCATTACCCAAAATACAGCATTAGCCAATATACAACATTACCGAATATATTTCATTACCAAAAATATCTAAATACTATCATAGTGAGAGATTACTCAGCAATTTACATGACTAAGGAAATTGGCCGCAGCGTGTCAAGATAAAGATTTGTTTTCTGGTGTTGCCCCCAGTGGAATTAATTAGATAACACCAAGCTCTGATTTATGGCCCGATAAAGGGCTCACCCTCATGTAAACAGCACGCAATGAGAGCTTTTATTAGTGGAGATCGCATTCAGCGGAGGTCTAAAAACGTAAAAATAATTCATGCAAACTTCTTCCACGAACATGAAAATGAATAGTTCATAACAAGTTACAAGTGCGGGAATTTGCACCTCTGGATTAAACGAGCGTATGCATCCAGCAGAACGGGAAAATATGGCAATTAGTTTTTACGATGCAATTTGCCCAGCATGTCGCACTACATTAGCAACGGGATTACTCTAGGAGCAACCAAATAAACGCACAACATTGCTGTTATAACACTTTGTTATTGCCCCTGCGGCGAGGAGGTATCACGACAATGGAATCCTTGAATTGCACCCGACTAGATTGCTGTGCCAAGGTTGGCCTTCGGCGTGTCCTTTAATTGAGGGGTTGGTTGTGAGGACGTGTCTTTGCTTATGGGAATTGGTAATCCAACAATGTTACAAATCGGTTTGAGTTTGTTAATGCATTGGGCGCTTAGGTATATACGTAAAGTCAGCATACTGACCTTAAGATCCATTCCATTCATTTAAACTCAATAAATGATCAAAAAGTAATAAAAAATAACGTTATTTGGGGTTTTGAGTCTAAAGTTTTCCAGCTTTAAGCGAGGTATGACTGTAATACAAGCAGTTATGTTTTGTATGGTTGGTTGTCTATATTAAGCAACGAATTATCAGCGACCCCTCGCGGCAACCTTCTGGAAAATTGCACCCTCAACAGTAGCAAGGAGAATGTATGTTCTGGAGTAAAAGTGGTCGGTGGTCGAGGTGGTCGTCTGTGTGTCATGTGGGTAGTGGGGGTAAGGTAGTCGAGTTTGTGATGGTGGAGGGTGTGTGGTGTTTGTTGACGTAGTGAAAGACGACCACCTGTGTATGTGGGTGTGGTGTGTAACAGTGGGCGTGGTTTAGTAGTCGACCACCAAGGTGGTCGTGTGTTAAGTTAACACACGACCATCAAGGTGGTCGTGTGTTAAGTTAACACCAAACTACCGTTACACCACAAACCACACCCACCATACCCAACCACACTCACCATACCCAACCACACTCACCATACCCAACCACACCCACCTACCATACACTTAACACACGACCACCTTGGTGGTCGGCTACTAAACCACGCCCACTGTTACACACAACACCCACATACATAGGTGGTCGACTTTCATTACGTCAACACACACCACACATACCCCCCACCATCACAAACTCGACCACCTTACCCCCACTACCCACATGCCACACCTCACGAAGCCTCGACCACCGAACACTTTTACTCCAGAACATACATTATCCTTACTACTCTCAGCCTTAATATAAAATTTCTCGAAAATGCGAGCTAGTCTATAAAACGGTTTTTAGTTTACTTAAGTAACTATCTACTTTATACATTTCAATAATTCTAATCGAAGGTGCAGAGTCACAATAATGTTTATCAAGCTTCTCTTTAGTGTCCTGAGGCGTTTTGCCTTTCATAAAGTAATGTTTAATCAGCACACGAAATTCTTTTTCGTTCATTTTGGACTTGTTTAAATTCTGAGAAATTTACACAAAAATTTTTCTTTCTCGTTTGTTACATAAAAATTGGCTTTCCTTTTATAATAGAAACTTTTAGCTTACAGAATCAAAAAGTAGAGTTTTTCCTTGAAAATGATGTGCTTCATTTTCGTATGATCATTTTTCTCGGAGCGTGAGCCTCATGTCTTGTGTGGCTCGCCAACGAGCGATGCGAGTGCGCGAGCGCTTCCGTAGTTGAATTAATTCGAGGATGCGAAGGCCGTAGACCGATAGTGTTGGCAAGACATGAGGGTCGCGCGTAGTGTTCAATTGTAACACTTCATAATCTATATTTTCTACCACAATTTCAGGCCCTGAATTTGCATATGCTGTGAAAAAAGTTTTGTTATGCAATATTAAAAAAATAATATTTGTAAGACGTACCTTCTTCTATATCAATCGTTAAAAAAGTTATCATCAAAAACATTTTGACCTGTATTATTTTCCTCAATTTCAGGACACACATCGTCATCAAACTTAGATGTCATCCCTACACCACCCACACCTAAAATTTCAATAATCTGCTCCTGCCATTTTTCTAGTTCTTTCGGAGGTGGTCCACCGCCAGTTCCATTCACTTGCCTCTTATATTTTTTCAAATTTTTTCGTACTATTTTTTTCATAGATTCCCATTTATTTCTTAATTCTTTAGATGTCCGACCTGTGATGGTATGCAAATTGAATATATCCACTAACTTATTCCACATTTTCTGTTTTTCATTATTGGTCAGAAAATCTGCTTTTTTACATTCAATTATGTGTTTATTTTTGTACACAAAATTTATTAATTTGCGAATTTTTTCACTGGCGAAGTTTTTGTTACGCGATCTTTTTGCGGAAGCCATTTACTATTAACAATTTCCACTACACTTTAAACTTTACTTGACAGAAACTTTGAAATCTTAACAGACAACAAACTGGGAAATCGACTGACTTCTTCTTCTCGATTCTGGCATATCACTAACACAAAACCATTGCCAACTGTAGTATAAACTCAGTAATATTATTCGGTGCATAAAAATTCACTCGAATAAAAGTAGGAATAACTAGGGGAAAACAGACGAATAAATTATTTGCCGAATAGATTATAAGTACTTCGCTTATACTTGAACTGAGAGACTGGTCCTTAGTGTCTTAATAAATTAATCGGTGATGCGAAGGCTGATCGTGTTGGCAAGACATGAGAGTCGCGCGACCCTCATGTTTTGTATGGCGCATCCTACTTTGATATTAGTACGAGCAAGGGAAGGCCGCAGGTCGATAGTGTAGGTAAGACATATACAGGCTGGTCCAGCTAAGGCGGCCCACTTAAATTACAGCGTTATTAACAAAGTTAGAAAAATAAAACTTGCAGAATTTACTCAGCACCTAAAGAGCTCCAAAAAACACTAGTAGTGTTTTGTTCTGCCGCGCATAATTTTGCGCAAGCACACTTGAATCCATAAAAGTGATGATAAAGATGAATTTTTTTTTATATATTTTAAATCGGCAAGTAATTCTGCATATAACGGTATTAACATTTCTGCAAAAAAATGGCGGATGGCCGAAAATCAGTTTTTTATTATTGTAGCTTTATTTACCAATTTAGGGAAATGAAATTTCCAAAAATTAATTCTGCACATAAAGGGCTTAAAAACATCCCAATAACTTTTTACTTTGTCACATTTCGTTTTCGCGCAAGGGCACATAACTTTTAAAAATACGTAGTTTTCAAGGTGTTTTTATTATGAATTCTAATTCCCGGAATGATTATGCGTACAACTATACCAATATTGCAGCAAAAAATCTTGGTTTATGGATTTTTTTATTTTATAGACTATGTCCACTTAACCGGCACGTACGCATCTCTAGTTTTTGTTGTTTCAGTCGCTCAGGCCAGTAGATTTATTAGCGTGATAATTGACAAAACCTAAACATTTGATAGTATGTACATTCAGTTTCATATTAAATGTCACTCGTTTACTTCCATTTTCTGTACTAAATAAAATAATATTAATACAAAACATCACACTTTAAACTAAAATATGAATTTTTTAAATGATATTATGAGTACTACGCCACGAATTGACTGTTAACTGTGCTAGAAAGGCAGCGTTCGCCAAACAAAATTAGTGACATTTATTATGGAAACAAGATGTACGTAGTAAACAGTTGCTTACAAAACCTATTGAGCGTGAAATAAAAGTAAAT
>JAWQRP010003822.1:0-12735 GCA_033557875.1 Quadriops clusia
AAATTCCGAATACGCATTTTCAATATTAGAGATTCATACATCAACGTCTCAGAGGCACAACGTTTTGTTATACTATCAGCAATTCATCATTACTATATTACATGCGTCAATTTATCTTATAGCCTTCCTTACACACACGAATTATAGGAAAACGACCAGTCCGTAATTTATTATTGCGTAATTCAAGCAAATTGCCTCCAGGAAGACAAACAATGGAATTATTCCCTTTATTTTCGTGTTATACATCCATTACACACTACTGTGATATAAGTAAACATTTATTATAAAAGTGCTCAACGTTACAATATCTTTTAATGTTTAAAAGTTCTCACGAACTTCTGTATAGTTACTTTATTGTCCATATTTAACTGTAGAACTTCCTTTATTCACAAATATGAATAGGTACCTCTTATTTCCAGAACAGCCCTCTAAACCTCATTGTATATTTACAGCTTGTACCTTTTCAAGTAAACAATATTGCTATTTGTATAAGCCGATATATGCACCTTCCATGATTATCTTATTCTATAAATAGAAAACAAAATGCTTTTGTTATCAGGCAACATTAAGTACATGTTATGCAAATTGAAAACAAACAGACTCGTGGAAAATAACCTTAAGGTACTAATAGATACAACACTAACACAACAGATTGATTAATTTTCCATGTTGTTTTTTTTTTATTCTATGTATTTCTCACAAAATCAATTCACAATATTTTTAATTCATAATATAACAATAATTATTAAAAAACACATAATGAATTGCGCCCATCACTCCAACGTCTGCAACTTACTTAATATATACCTAATGTTATTCAAGTCTTTTTTCGTAAAATTTTCCCTGGGAATTTTGCTTAAATCTTGAACGTATTTCTTGATTTCTCCTATAGCCTCAGAAGCATCACTCCATTCAGAATTACCATCAGCGTTTTCCTTTAATATATTCTTATTTTCCTGTTCTTTCATACTCATTTCCTTCGATACCTGGTAAGTTTCTTTCGGCAACATCACTACATCAAATTTAATTTTTTTGAATAGTGGCTCTAAACAATTGGACCACTCTATGCATTTGTGACTATATTCCTTGTTTGCTAGACCCTTCAAATAATTTCCAACAAAACCCAAATCCTGCACTCCTGCAATTTGGTTTTTGTAGCCTAATATCAAGTTAAATAGTTCTGATTGAGCATAAGGTAAATTCGAACACATTTCAAAAGCCCTTTGCTGGATGATACAGTTAGTCGAGGGTTGCAGCAATGCAGCCCACATATCATGAATAACATCTTTAAATTTCGTTTCATTTTTATTTTTTGCAATCTTAAACAAAAACCCCATCATTACTAAATTCGAGAAATCGTCCGCCAAACAAATCATTTTCATTTTACTTAAAACTAACTGTTGGTCATCGATTTTATCGAAAACACTAGCTGTTAACCTACAGATTCCCCGGAAGTACATCTTAAACAAAACACCGCCATTTCTTACTAATTCCTTATTTCCACTTATGTTCGCCCAAAAATCAGTTAAAACCCTGTTTAACTTTTGTTGTGAATGTCCCGATAACACAAAGTTGGATTCAAAGTTAACGGAAAAAAATTGCAAAAGAGAACACAACAAAAGAAATTCCTCTACAGTTATGTTTTCCGAGTTTAACCCATCGTGAAAATCGGACAACTTGGACAGATGTTGCTCCAATTTATTTGGGAAATTTCCCGGAAGGGAGAAACATCGCCAAATATAGAAATTACTGAAGTTTATCTTATATTTCTCCTGGAATTTTGTTTTATAACTGTAATTTAGGGTGTTGTAAATTCGTTTAAGTAAGCCTTGCAATCGTACCGATTCCGGACTTAAACACACTTGTTGGGTTATTAAATCGGTACAGCCTTCTATTAAATTATATAATGTTTCTAAAGCTAAAGAAGGTAAAACTTTTATGATGAGTACCCAAATGTCAGATGCGTATAAACTTAACATAACACTACCATAAAGAACATTGTTTAATAAGAATATTTCGATTCGAGTATATTCGTCTTGCGGTAAATTCAAAACGGTTAAGGCAACTATTTGAGCTATAGAATCTTGCAGGATACAATGATTCTGTGCATCACGATATGTCATGTCCACGGCAAGAAACACTTCATCTATGAACATAAGGACAACTTCACCCAAATTAAAATTTTTAATGGAATTGTGTCCTAACTGTACAAACGACTCTAAAACAAACTTGGACATGAGCAAAAAACAACTGGGATTACATTGATCGTTTTTTACAGTAATACAACCTTGAATAAAATCCTTTTCTTTCAAAAGTAAAAAAAAAAATTTTTCGGCAATTTGATATACGTTACTATTTATCATGGTGCTTATATTTATAGGGCAGTCATATAGTTTTAAAAAAGTTGGGGAATATTGCTGAATATCAGTGAAGAACTTCCACAATATGTTGGAAATATTAGGAAAAGTTCTCATGAAAACTTCACTTAATTTTTCTACTATTTTGAGGGTGAAATTGGCAAACTTCAAATTGTTTGTTACTAATTTAAGGTCGCTTAAGTCGCCCTCGAGGGTGCAATTTAATATCTTCAAGACTTTTGAACAGAGAAAAGAAATCGGTTTTTGTAAGTCGAAGCTTTCGATAGAAAGTACGTTAGAACTGTGTCGCAACAATAAGTTTGTGTAATTCTTCCAGTTGTCAGCAAATGATTTCACATTAAGATCTGACAAAATTTCCCCTATATTTTCCAAATTCTTGATGAGTTCACAAAACGCTGCGACATCTTGTTCCCTTGAAAAATCGATTTGAATTTGACCTTCGGACGCAACGAATCTTAGGAAAATCGAATGTATCTCTTGATTTTTCTTGAAAAGCTGGAGAATTTCTTTTAGGTCCTCAAAGTAAAGTTGGTATATTTCATTGCTGTTCAAGCAGTGTTGAAATGTGGAACAAACTATCCTAGAGGTGTTTAAAATGATTTTGTCGATATTTTCGATTTGGTGGTATTTGGATTCCATGAGTTTCGACAATATCAAGTTGATTGAAGAGAGGTAATCTATGCGAATCAGAATATTTTCTTTTAAAAACATGTATATTTTGTTACATTTCGTGTCCAAATTTTTTGTTACGGCTTGAATACATGTTTGCACCATCTAAAACGGAAACAAAAATAAATATGTTTTAATAGTAATTTTGGAATGGAACCTTGTTGAATACTTACGTTATCATAACATAATCTTACACAAGGCAAGACGTCATTTGAAAATAATTTCATCACTGTCATGTTTTCATTGATGGTGGACAAATTCGTGGAGAGGAGCTTTTGAAAAGTCTGGAGTTTTTTACGATCATCGGATTCTTGTTCAAAGATCTTTTAAAGTGCAAGTTAAGGATAATGAGTTACGTTAAGTGTGCACTATTTAATTTGCATGTAGCAAATTATAGTTGAAAATTAAATTATCTTAATCGGGTACCATATCGTTTTGAGAAGAACACTATTATAAACATTTACATATGTTGTAAAAGAAATGTCGATAATTCTTGGTGAATATTAGCATTTACTGCTCAACCGAATCTTTAAGGCAGACGGAATTGTGTGCATTGTTGCGCACGGGTCTCATATAGGCGGAGCAAGTCATTTCTCGGCCAACCGTCTACTCAGACGGACCATTGCTTAACAAGGGTGCGAACAGTTGCGAGCACTGCGAACGACTTACTCTGTCTCTCTGAATACTTTCTCTCTCGGCGCAGGCGGTATCGACATCTGCCTTAAAGTTTCGGTCGAGCAGTACATAGTCACTTTGTGTATGCATGAAATATTTGTTAAATATTTCTCCTTTTTTGACATAAAGGAAAAGTTTGTTATACTGCTCCTGTTTATAACAATCTTCTTACTCTAATGCTTTTTCTCTTCTCTCGGTCCCAGCGTTTAATTTTCTGTAGTATTTTTATTCCCTATAATGCTCTCAAGGCCTGCTTATGATACATGAACATACGTGTTTTGCTAACTTTTACTTTATTTAAAAGAAGTAAAATACATACTTGTATATATTATCAAATGTGTAGGAACATGGAAAGATGTTTTAAAATCAATTTTGGTAATTTTTGCCGTTTTTAAAATGTCCCGGTAATAGCGCTTTCCCGGTTATAACGCACTTTCTTCTAGGGCCTTGGAAAAGCATTATTACAAAGTATTATTGATTGTCAACATTTGACAAACTTTGAAGCTTCACAATAACATGTTCTTGTTCATTAATTGAACAAGATAACTCAGATTTTGAGGGTTTATTTACGAAATTACTTTTGTAATTATTAACTTGTAATATCACAAAATAATGATATAGAATTAAATATATGGATGTACTGTTGTGCATGATATTCTGCATAAGAGAAAAATTTACCTCTAATATATCAGGTAGTACTGAACCCACGATATATATCAAATTGAGACTGTATAATATTTTAATAGATAAGGAAATAAGTTTTTTCTTGTGTTATGTGAAGATTGTGCAATTATTAAAATATTGTTTTAATTAAATGATTTTTTATTTCTTCGACGTTTTGAAGCTTGGTTTTGTTTCTTTTTCAAGAATTATAATAATACATAATTATACAATTTAGAAGAAAAAAATATATCACATTATATAAATAATTGCGGAAAGTTTAGTGAATACATGTACATGGTAATAAGTATGTGTTCATGGCAACCCGTGATTTTCACGAAAATTAACTAATCTTATACATACTAAAATACCTAATTTAACACGCAGTATAATAAAAGGATATTACAAAGTCCAGGTCATCGAATTCTTCATTGGAGTCCATAAAAGTTACGTTCGACAAATCAAATAAATCACTAGTTTGGGAATTCATGATTGACAGTAATAATTAAATAAATAACTAAAATTAAACCACTAAACACAGAAGAAGTCAATGAGGATAAGCATTTTGCAAAAGTGAGGTTAGTATCAATGCGTCGTTGTCAATGCCATACTTACTTATGACCATACGTTTTGAATTTAGACGCAATCCTATTGGTCGAATTTCGTAGAAGGGAACTGGAATGTTGTAATATGCCGTTGTAGCTATTGGTTAATCAGCAATTTATTAATCTGCGATTGGTGAACAAAATTGGCGCGGTTTTTAAAGTCAAATTGCTTATTAACATAAGACAAAAGTTTATTATTACAATACCAATAATAATTTTCGTATTACAAAATCTGATTTATAAAAGAATAGTACAAAACAGAGAGAGGCAATAAAGTTGAACACATAAAAATTATGAAACAATTATTTACTAATTGTTGTGGAATGTATAATAATGTAAGAATGTTTAAAATTCGTTTCTTTTTTCCTAATCTATCCTTAACTTATTTCAAAGTTATTTCTTTTTCTTTTGTTGCTTGAGTTTTTTCTTCTCTTCCCGCTTCCTCTCCTTTTCGGTTAAGGACCTGTACAGCTTGTAGCCGAAGAAAACTGAAACAAAAAATGAACCAATGTAAGAGAAAGTATATATGAGAAAATGTCGATTATTTTCAATTGTGCAATTAAGATTTTTTACCCAAAAGGAATATTATGACCAAAATTGCGGATCCAAAGGAAACCATGGTTACAATGTCGTAGCCCTGGTTACCCATGGTCGTCTGTGCAGTGTGTGAGAAGGCTTGGCCCTCTTGAGCTTGTAGTTTTTTTAATTCTTCCAATTTGCCCACAAGGTTCTGAGTATCGATAGTTTTGCCCAAATCCGAGGTGATGGTCTTAACTTTACCCACGAGCTCTGCGATTTTTTCGTCAAATTGGGCGGTTAGTTTCTCTTTGATGCCAGATTGCTCCAACTTGTCTTGCACCAAATTGGTCACAAATTTCTTGATACTGTCTTGGTCTTTGAAAATTTCCTTCAGCTGTTCTGGCGATAAGTTCAGTTCGTCCATGATTGGACCGTAAAAAATTATAAATTTCTATGTGAAATACGAATACGAAATATAGATTTAGCAAAACTCCCTGACGTGGACGAAAAAAACGAACAGACTAAAGATACGTTGGCAGAAATGCATAATATATCTTAAAATACGTGCTACAGATATTTTTTAAGTGCCTACTTATATCGAGCACAGTATGTAGAAACCAATATAATAATAAACTGTGATAAAATACAAATAGGCAGGTGCTTATAGAATTATTTATAGATTTATATGCGATAAGATGATGTTTGATTTTGTGATATTTTTGTATAAAAGTAAGCTGTTGGCCAGTGACATTAATACCAACAACACAATTGATAAAAAATTGATTTTTCTAAAGTGATAAAATATAGGATCTACGTACCAAAAATGACCAAAAGGATTGCGACACAAGCTATGACGTAAATGTACTGAACTTGAGGTACACGTGAGGCTTTCCCGCCTCCCATGCCCCCTAAATAGTCTTTCATCTTTTGAGGATTGAGCAAGTTATCCTTGATTTCTAACTTTTCCGCGTCGGAGATATTGAGGGTTTCCAACATTTCTAAAATTTGGGCCACACTAGGCATCTTTCCCCCAGAGAAGGGCATCCCATTTTGTTCACCAGCTGGTGGCAAGTCTGCGGCTTCTTGCTCGGCGATCCCGTCGTGGAGGCCTTGGAGGAGATCTGGTTCATCCATTTTTGATAACGTTTTGACTTCTGTTCCACTGTTATATTTAACGCTTTTATATGACTATTTATCGTCAAATTTCTTCCCTTAGGTGATCATGAAGAGCTATTAGACGGATATTGCGTGAGGCGGACTCTAACTTCGAACTGAGAGCGTGCAATTGAAAATGCAATAGCCGAACGTGAACGTCACAAACATCAGCAAAAGCTTACACGTATTCGACACGAAGCAGCAATATTGGCTCAATTTTGTAAAAACGGCACCAATTTTATCGCCGAGCGATAAGAAGGTGGATTTATCTTCTTTTAATAAGTAAGTGACATAATTCTAATAATAACTAGCCTTTAAATTATTCTTACGCTATCTGTCCGTACATGTTGGGAAAACGAGGAGGAATGCCAAAAGTGTTGCTTTGCATTTTTAAGCAACCTGCTCACATGCGTGCAATATGATACAATAGACTAATGTTTATACTTTAAGAGTGAATAGCCTACAAGTTTTCATAGATTCGTTTACCTGAATTTACAGGTTTTATGAATTATTTCACAAAACATTGTACAAGTAATAAAAAATACATATTTTGCTTTTAATGAACTTTTTTGTTTTAAATTTCATTTCATTATTTTCCTTATTCAATTTTTCGTTTTCAACATCTACGCATTTCGCAACAAAATAAATCAAAAGAATGCACTACTCCTAGACAACATGAAATACATAAATATTAAGAAATTAAAAATATTATGATTTACATGTACACGTTATTTATAGGTCTTTTCCCGCAACACGAATTGATAGTTCTAAAATCGTTTAATGTACTACACAGGCTCAGCTCATTCTAAAATTCTGTACACATGAATGTCTGGTTGCCTATATTTTGATCCTTAGCCGACCCTGTACCTGATTATTGAACTATTAACTCGTGTCGTTGGAAAAAACCTTATAATATATTCCGAAAACTATACATTTCAATTTTTATAAATTTACCGCCAAATTGTACGTACTGTGTTTATGTAAACAATTATCGCTACAGAAAATCCATTGTACAAACTATCGCTATAAAAGAAGATATAGCCCCATGCAAACTATTTTATGGACATTATTAAAGCTAAAGTTCAAGGACCATAAATAAAAGGAAATAATATGAGTTTGAAAATGTATATTGTGAATTACATTGAGCGGTATACTAACCAGACAAGGACACGAAAATAATACCGGGTACAATGAAGACAGAGTTCGAAAATCCATGTTCGATTGGGCCGTCCTGACCGCCACCCAAATCTACCATTATTTTACTTTTGGCCGGGAAATTGCTAAGTTTTTGAGAAATCTCTTGAAATATGGAAGAAAAACAGTGGCTGAGCGGCAGAAATGTCAGTGTCAAGTTTGACGTCTACTTGCCAAGTCGATGACGTCACAGTCACAACAAACAGCGACCAGCGGTACCCAAAGCATGTTTTTAACCTTTTAAAACAATAGTCATTATATTTATTGCCATTTTACACAACATACAATTTATAGTTATGTAAAATGACACCTCAAATTTATTATTCTGAGCACAAAAAGTACATAAAATAATTACTACCTAATATATTAAGCACAATGACACTCAATACATTTTTAGAATCGTCTCTTTCTAGGGACCTTAGTTACCAACTGTCTTTTCTCTAGCAAAACAGCTTTTGTAAAGGAAGTGTAATTTGCAGGTAAATCTTTAATTATTATACTCTATATTCATCATCGGTTAATGAAACTTATCTTTATCTAAATAATCATACCCAATTTAAAACCGTCATTATATATTTTTATAAACAATGACTTGAAAATCAAAAATCACGTCAAAAACTATCATCAATAATAACATAACCTAAACATGTTGTTTCAAACTTTAAATCTCCACACTTTCCTCAAAACTTCATAATTTACCATTTAAAGCAAAATATTATTCGTTTGTTACAGTTAGACCAGCGAAATGGCCAAGTCTAAGAATCATACAAATCATAACCAAAGTGAGTAAACGTATTCCAATTTCCTTCACTTTGTTGGTGGGTCGTTGACAAAATTAACAAGTCGTTATTTGTTAATTTTTGCATTTCGTATCAACTTCAATGGACATATACAAAGTAATTGGTGTAAAACGTAAAAGTATTCATAGTCGACCGACAAAGTGAAATGAATCACAAATTATAAAATTCAATTTGGTTCAATAAATAATTTTTTACAGATCGCAAAGCACACCGCAATGGAATTAAGAAGCCAAAGCGTTTCCTCCACGAATCTACTCTTGGGGTAAAATTGATTAAATCATACTTGTCCACATAAATTAAAACAGTTCCTTAATTATTGAATTAATTACCTTCATGAACGTTGAATTAATTACCTGTATTTCTTAACAGATGGATGCCAAATTCTTGAAAAACCAAAGGTTCTCAAAGAGACACAATCTCAACACCCAACAACAGAAGAAGCGAGCTATGGAACGCAAAGCCGAGCGTGAAACTAAAAAATAGACAACCTGTAATAGCCTTCAATAAACTTATTTTGTAAGTTATTCACGTTTACTTTTTCTGTTTTACTCCCAACCAGTGCCTACAATTCCAGGTTATGTAATAATCGTAGAAAGAAAATACATTCTGTTTTATATAAAAAGTATTCTTTATTAATATATCAGCAAATATTATGTATTAAAAAAATTGAAATAAAATGGTAATAAATAAAAAATAAAATAAATAAAAATATACCTAATATTTACACATGCAAATCACTCCTCATCTTCTGAATTTATGTTTCATTTTTTTGATTAAAAAAATCGTTCAGTTTTTTGTTTGGAGCAAGCTTCCGAAACTTGCTCGAAGGTAGAGTCGATGAAGTTTTCGGACGCTTATGTCCCAGCATTGGCTTTTTCGAAGACGGATATACCTCATCTTTCTCGTAGCCGCCTAGTCCATCATACGACATGTCTTTCCTCGGAACTTTAAAGTTCTCTATGCCAGATGACGGAGCTTTGAAAATGGAGTACTAAAAATAACTTGGGTCAATTTTAACAAACCGTTAAGAAGCGAACTTACTTTATTTTTAGTGCCAACTTGTGTTGAAAACGACAAAGCATTCTTGTTAACCAAGCTAGCTAAGCTACTCGACTTCACGGGTAGGTATGGTGAATCAGAGTCTAATGTGAGTTTCACCTTTTCTAGCTGCAAAAAACAAAAGTTTGAGTTAGATTGCAATAAACTCGTATAACACAACAAAACAAAAAATAAAAGAAATTTATGTTGAGGAAAGTTTTATTAGAACAATAGGCATGTAATATGAACAATAATAGGTAAATCTATGGTTCTGTAAATCTATTTCTATAAATCTACTAACTGAACATAACATTTTTAATATAATCAAAACAAGAAACTACAGTATTGCAAATGGTTTGAAAGATGTTCCCTTCAGGATACATTTCATTAGCATTTACGATTTCTTGTTCGAGAATTTCAATATCACGCATCAAAAATTGAACTGTGCTACTTAGATATTGGTACAAAGTTGCTTTAAGTTCATTGATAATCTTTAGATGGTAGGGTACCCTTGGTTCTTCGACAACGAATTCCAAAACATTATTAAACACATTTTGGTAAAATTCAAGAACATTAGTTGCCAAATCACAAATAGGTTTAGTAACTTCGGAAAATATTCCTGATAATAAAGAAATGTTTTTCTTAACGAAATCGTAAATACCTTGAAACCAAGTATAAAGATTTTGATAATCTCGTTCATACATAGCTTTTTCTAAGTAGTTCATATCTTGCCTCAATAAGGCACGAACTGTATATTTTATTTTGTCATAAACTTGCAAGTAATATGGTTGAGATTCATTAGTAAATATTTGATACAAATAATACTTAAGGTAATCTGCTAATATTCCAGGAATATTTAGAACATTCTTGGACAAATTTAGTACAGCCTTCAAAGGGTTAATGAAAAATAACTCGCTATTCGAAATTGGCTGATCAGGCTTGAAGGTTTTGTAAATTTCATTATAAATAAAAGAAATATTGTTAATAATTACATTAAAATATAAAGAGAAACTATAATAAAGAGACAACAAAATATTTGTTGTTTTGTCGAGTATCGGTTTAAAATTTGCAAAATAAAACTTGAAGTCATAAATAGAGTACATCAAGTACATTAGTAACGCTACGAATAGAACTACCAGTAAAAAGTCTAGAGTATTCAATAGCATATTTTTACATACCACTGGTGGAGATTCATAGTTAAGGAAATTTATTTCGTTAAAAGTGTCGTTGACCTGTGGCCGACGGAAAGGGGCAGGGCTTTCTGCAAAGATTCTCTGGATGCTCGTGTCAAGTTGGCTTTGATCATCACGTGCTTCTGCTCGGCTGGCTTTTATTTTTTGCTTTAGATATTGCTTTTCAATATCACAGTTTTTGTGGGATTCTCTGCAAGAAATGATAAACTTTTGGTTATTAAATACATTTATATTATCAAATTTCTATATTTTATATTTATGATAACTTAATAGAGCAACGTTAAATAAACCATGAAAATAATATTTCTCTAGAAAAGTATATTATTACCTTAACTCTCTATTCTCACACTGAAGTTCATTTATCACTTTTTGATTATCGGATAATTCACTCCTCAATTGCTTGTACGAATGGGCAAGGTGTCTCTTTCTTCTTTCAGACTCGAGTAACTCCCTAAAATGCAGAAAATCACGGTTAATAGATTTTATGAAGACTTTGAATGAGAGTAAGGTATTTGTTTTAGATGATTGAGATTTGTTTATGAAGTGAAGAAATTTGTTTATGAACTGAAGATATTTGTTTAGTCTCCTTACTTTTTTAGTGATGTCACCATAAGAGATAGAGCATGCGGATCTCTGTTGTTACGTAGCATTTCGTTTGCTTCATCCTGAGATCCATTTATAACAGCCTGGACTGTCTCCATGTTCTGCACTTTATCCTTTAGTCTCGTGACTTCATCATTTAACTTCTCGCATTCTTTGGACTTTCCTTTAAAGTACATAATTCGCTCTTTGTAGGCATGCACGGCCGAGTCCCTCACCCTTACCTCATGTTCTAGACTTTTTAATTCCTTCCTAAAAAGATTATGAACAATGATTTTTTCAGGTTGTATGGTAAGACTAATTAATAAAGATATGACAATATTTTATAAATATATTATAGGGATTTACCGTAACTCCGTGGCTTGATATTTAGCTTTCTCATGTTTTTCTTGCAAGCTTTTGATGTCGGTGTCTTTTAACCGCAACTGGAACTGGAGGCTGTCCAACTTAAATTGGAGGGTTGACGCATCATCTGTTATCCCTTCAGAGCTCAAGACGTTGAAGTAGAGTCGGTGGATTGTTTTTTCTGTTGCCTTCGCTCTGCATTGTGGGCAACTTTTAGATCTGAAAACAAGAATGAGTATTGTCTGGAGTCTTTGAAAGTGTGTGAAGTTTTAAGTAATTTTTTTTGTGTATTTACAAGTTTTTATTTATTAATTTACTATAACTAGGTACAGTTTTATTATAAAAGCAAGGGGTATTTTTATTTTTGGTATTTTTAGAAGCTATTATTATAATGAGGCACTCGTACGAAAAATTAATTTTGGGAATTTTTGGTAGGGATGTATATGATGTTATCAACGCTAATACACTTACATTTCTTTGGCCTTTATAGTTATAGTTATATTTCTTATTTTTATTTTAAATATCTAGCTGTAGGCATTAAAAATGAATTTTATTTAAATTATACCAATGGTTATTTTATATTTTTTAAAGTTCATCAGAGTTAATATTCATTAAAAAAATGTAAGATTGAAATTGCTTATTTTATTGAAATTTAATTTTTATTGACACTAAAATGATAAAATATTTTAATAATTTTTTTTATTTAGAGAATTAATTAAAATGCAGATGTTTTCCTTGTTAGTGCCCAATAGAACATGAAACGGCACACATCAACTTTGCCCCCGCCAACTTGCCAAACGTAAAACTTTTAAGCACAGAAAAATGCTTGGCGTTCCCGATCTCCCATAGGGAAGTGTGATGTGAATGACGAGATGCACCTGATGATGGCCCGAGAGGGTCGAAA
>JAWQRP010003823.1:0-12730 GCA_033557875.1 Quadriops clusia
TGTAGCCCTTTATGCGTAGAGTAACTCCTGAAATTTTGGAAATTATATCTTTGTTAATAACGCTGTAATTTAAGTGGGCCTTCTTAGCTGGACCACCCTATATAAATAGTGTATAGAAAAGTAGTCTTTCCACTAAAAATATCACTTATTTACTTCATTTTTTGCTCATATCTCCGAACTTTATTTCTGGACGAAGCATGTTTTGAATGTCAACTTATCAAGTGTCTTTCACTATCCATCAATCTCTATCTATCATCGGTATACTGATCTAGGAATCTTAACACATTCCCAAAGATAACAACAACTTTTTGAATGAATTATAATTTAATTTATTTTATACGTTTTAATGTATTCATGGTGCGTCTTATATTCAATGTGGCATTACCAAGTACAGAAATAGGAAGTTTTGTTTCTACCATTTTTATTAATTTTATAATCGTTGGTGCCTTATTTTATTATGAGAATAAAAAGTTAAAAAAACTTGTATGTATTTGTAAAAGTAATGTTTGCTTTACATTCTTCAATCTTTCATTGGCTATCTTATAACTCTTAAATTAAGATTTCATAACGTACAAATTGCACTCATGAGCGTGATATTAAATATTTCAATAGAACTTAAGTGTAAATCAAGCAGGTCATTACTAGAATGTGTTCTAATGTTTTAATTACTGTGGAAAACTTTCTGCATACATTTTTGTTCTTATTATAGATAAAGTGGCTAGCCGATAAAATATTCACAGAACTACCACTTTAATTTTTTATTTATTTTCGCTTGTATCATTTCAAAGTTAAAGCAGTTATTTCCCACAAAATACAAGGCACGAGAGCTTAATTAAATGTAATGTTCCAGTATATAGTAATAACTTTTATGTATTATTAGTTATGTAATTCTCATTCATTATAAACACACATACATATGCTATTTTTCTTTTATTAAAAGAAAACGTACCTTTGCATTTTCTTTACTTGTTACGCCTAACCTCTTCTTCTCCTGCGCAATTAACATCCTCTGTTGTTCTATCAGTTTTACGATATCGCATGACATTTTTCATTACTCAAATAAATCGTATAAAAAAGTAAAATCAGTAAAATTATTAAAAACAATTATTTTGAAACATTCACAGCAAATGTCATTTTCAAAAGTGACAGTTCTATTCAACGGTTCCAACCTGTTGATACATTGCTCAATACCCAATATCCAGTTAACTACCATACAGTGTGGACACGCGAAATGTGTACACGCCGGCCACAGTGTGATGTTAAAGACGAAGATCACCTGCACAGATATTACAAACACGGGGTAAATGTCTGATCTGAAGTGTTCTAAAATAGACAATACCTTTAAAAACACAAATTCTCTATATTTTATTTTGTTTTGTGTTCTGCTAAGTTATTGTTGTAACACTTATTAAAATTCAGAACAAGCAGCCTGGATATTAGATTTACTAAAGGTACAGCCGTTTTTACTTAAATGCATCTTATATACAATGAGCATTTTTCAATGCTTAAGAAGTTCGAGCACACATATGTCTCCCATCGCATTTAAACTGAAAAGTGCCTTACCCATTTATGATAATTAAATGATAGTAATTTTGCAATATGAAAGAGGAATAAATAACACTAACTAAATGGCATTACAAATATTTTTATTTATCATAAAAATAATCATAAATTATACACACAGACAGACTGAATGCAATGATTGCAGTTTATTTATTATAACAAATAATTACCTAACTTATTTTTGGCAATATGTACAATGTTTTTCCTACTTATATTACACAAAACACAATACAACAATTAATTATACAAAAGAAACGTTGATTCATTGGAATGAAAATTGCATTTTGGCCAAGTTATAATAATATTTACACTTTCGAAATGTGAAAACCATCATTATAAGAATTTAACATGAACAAAAATTTACATGAAATATTTCCAATAAATGATAAACCAAAACAACTGAAAATTTTAAAATTTAAACGAGGTATAATAAAAAAATACAAACAGAACACAATTTATAACAGCAATAAAAACTGGTATTATAATGTTTTAATCACAGATTAATAAATAAAATAAAGGTAATTATTTAAAACCTCCTTGAATCACTGGCAGACAAAAATCTAGTTATTGGTTAACTGATTTTTTTTTTTCATTCTAGTATTGCCTTCTCTTCTGTTTGAAACAAATCTATTTTTCAAGATGTCGATAAATTATATGGACATGTTACTTTTATTCTCATCATCGAATAAATTTGATTGCAAATATACTTGTAAATTCAATAAGTACTGCGATATTTAATTAACTAAATATTTGGAAACTCATTTTAAAATCAATTATTCATTTAATTAACACTCTATGTACTGTTCCAATGGAAAGACTATGATTGTTCTAATAAAACCACATTGTATTTTCCCACAAAATTTACACAAGAATTAAATTTAAATAGCCATTTGTGATATATGCACAGTACTTATTGAACTTTTTCCATCATTTTCAAACATCACGAAGAGGTAGCTTACGGAATAAGACAACAGCTGACAACTTTCTACAGCTTGGTCGACTGTTAAATTGTTTTGTACTTATTGATATATATACTGTATAAATATAACAGGAAGCATTTACCTTGTTAACGACAAGAAGTTCATATTTTGATTAAAAAATATGTTAAATGCAACTGAAAAATGGCTAGTTAAAAAGTAATTAACGCTAATAAAAAAAAGACAATTTGCAAAATTAAATGAACCGTAACAGCCGATCAAAGTATGCTTCTTGTCCTATTTTAATAATTATATTATGGGATTTCGTCCCCTATGGTATATTTACATAAATACTATACAAACAACAATCTTTGGTAAAAAAACAAACATAAAAAATAACATTAAGAATCAAAAGTAAATTTGTAGTACACACAATTTGAAGAAAATTCATTTAAACTGATATCGTAAAGGTAAAGAAAACATTCTTTTTTATACCTTTACAATAATATTCAACCAAAAATTAGCTAACATTAAAATCTATCATGCTACGTACAGGAAAAATAATACTACTATGATCACTTTAGGCTTGAGATCGCATAATTACAATACAATCAAAAAATAGAATGGAGTTCAATATTTCACAGTCCTTATAAAATATACACAGTACAGTACGTTATTTTCTGAAACTCCAATCTGTTTTGTGGTTGTTACACTTAAATTATTAATTATTAAATCAGTCTGAATTAAGTAAAAAAAATAAATTAATGAAGCAGTCAAATTAGAATTAATCTTAATGAAATTGACAAACAAACCATTTAGTTGGTTTTAAGATTTTAAAAACTCTTGGTTTAGGTTGTCCATGAATGTTAAGTAATAAATTTCTATATAAATTTGTGGCAACCATTTCAAGGAAATTTTTAAGCAACAACTTCATGAAAAGACTCTACAGTCGATAAAACGGCAGATTTTCTCGTTTATAGAAAAACCAAGGTTGCACATCAATCTGTAGCCACCTTTTGCAGAAACCGAAGCTCTTCTAAGAATAATATAAGTTATATAAATTACAATTATCACTGTACAAACTAAAAGTACCACTTTTTCGAGATATATCAGCCGAATCGTTCTTTCACTAGCGACATGAGCTTCTTTTTCCCTTTGTAAGCCACTTTCATATTCTCTATCAACTGCGTGAATTGAGCATGGCCGTCATGCGCCAATATGAAAGTGTCTCTCGCTTTTGTAAGAAAGTCAATGAAGTCACCATAGTGTCTTGGAGAGATATGTGTAAGTCTAGAGTGTGTCGTGTTTATGTATGCTGCTACAGCTGCTTCTAAGAGTTGCCTTAGAGGAGGACGATCATAAGACAACGGCTTTATTCCAGGAGGACAGCCTCTTGCCCTGTGAGGGTGGGGGTGATGCTTTGCATCGATTGGTGGTGGATGAGGACAGGACATTCCAGGTGCCGTCATGCTGCATCTTCTTAATATATCTGAAAGGACTGTGGCGCATTGCACATTTTTCACTAGCAGAGGGATCATGTTGGTTAATTCACTTTTTCCTAAGGAATGACTCAAAGCGCAAGCCCAATGAATGTCATTAATGGCAGGATGTGTGTCCTAAAGAGAAAATTGTCAAACATTAGTTATTTTATTATTTAGCAGTAGATTTATATATGAAAATATTAGTTTAGGTACTTAGCATAATTATATACCTGATTATATGCAAGATGAACATTTTTCATAGCTAAAACTGCTAATTTATATGCCCTTGTTGGATATCCTCGATGTTCCATATATCTTGCAATGGTGAAAAGTTGAGATGAAGTCATGATGTGTGAAGCAGCATCGACTACTATTTGGTAAGCTGTCTCGAAAGCTAACGCTTCATTTTCACACAAAGTTAGAGCATTCAAGGCACAATTAGGAGGGTCCTGAGAAGATATGAAACATGATCAATTTTATGTAACGTGGATATTTATGTAACTAGTGCAAAAAGAAATGTTACAAAATCAAGTTTAATATAAATTAATTACCTTAGTAGCACATTGTAGGGCTAGTGTTCTGGCACAGGTAGACAACTCTTCTTGTTGAGTGAAAGTCAAGTTTAGTCGCATTATGGTACTATGAGACATAACAGTTGTAGCAACGGGACCTGTTGCTTCTGTTGCTGAGAAAAATTGATACCAATTCTGCATGATACTGAGCAAGGCATCAACTCCCACCTCAGTAGCACATGTTACCAACCATCGTACCATTTCTCGCCTTCTCCAATTTAGAGATGATAGTGTCATACGCATGACCTAAAAAAATGTATATAGAATTATGGTTGATTGGTGATTATTTGTTTAAAAATTGATTGCAAATGATTGTACAAAAAGAGTATGAAATTTATAGACTTTTGTTTAAAATTCTTATGGATAATAGATGTATAACATTGTTCAATTTGGTTAGAAGCTTAACTTACTTGCAACCCCAATTCAAATGCTACACTCAATAAAGTTGGGTGTCTTGGTCCATTCTCAGGTGTTGCAAAACGAAAGGCATCCTGTGCTAATTTAAATAAATGTGATGAGCTGTGAATATGCCTTTGGGATGACTCAAGAACTGTTCGCAATCGCATCACTTCACCTAAAAAGAAAGTAGTATGGTTGATATTAAATGCTTATGTAACAAATTATATCTTGTCTAACTACAGGTCATTTGTGTCTGAGCTTATTACTTTAGATACTATATATCTGAGAAAAGCAATTTAGCATACCAAATGGACTACTAACCTTTTGCTGCACTTAACATTGTTGAACTTAAAGCGCACTGTTGGGTTTCGATGTGACCTAAGGTAAACCATCTAGGAGAGCGGCTCATCATGATGGTTCCCGAAGCATTTCCACCCATGGGATCATCGGCATCTTCATGCTCTTCTAGTAAAGGGAGTCTCATGGCACGCAAGCCAACCTCATAAGCTAAATCCGGATAATAGTTAAGCAAGGAAAGAAACATAAACCTGGCGAAAGTGTGCATCGGCACACTCTCAGGGTGAATGCCAATGCCTAGCCCACTAGTAGGACCTCCCTCCAGCAAGATGATCGCTTGCCTTCGCAGTACAGCCACCAAATTATTATCTAGTTCGATCTCCTGTAGCTTTGCTATCAGTCGGTCTTCTTGCTTGCAAGACTTCTCCTGAGCATAAAGCCCTACAGGCATAATCCTTTGTTGACCTAGACCAATTAGGGCAACTTCGAATGCTAATGACAAGTACGATTCCGATCTATCCCGTGATCCCACTACGGGGACATGTTGGTACCTGGGTCTAATGTTATTGTGCTGCTCCTCCATTCCTACTAAATCTGAAATGAAATTGAAAACATAAATATACAATGTAGTTTAATTTACTTATTAACTTAAAATTATAGTTTTTGTACTCTAAGACCTAAATTGCACTATAAAGAATTTATTGTATTTATGTTGGAATAGAATTTGTTTTAAGAAGGTGTCTTTGACCACCAGAGGATGGTGTTTTAAAATCAAAACCAACTGCTATATATGCTTCCAAGTGTTTGTTTTGTATATGCACGTGGATTATTTTATAAAATAATCTCAAAATGCAAGAATTATAAGGCACATAGATTTGATTTCATTACCGGAGAGTATCTAAATAGCTGCTTAGAAAAGCAGTTGTTTTGGTTACAACTACAATTTACAGTAGCTTATTAAAGTTACCATACAAATTTATCACATGGAAGTTTAGACAAATAAACATGACTAATAATCAAAATAAACCCCCTCATTCATACTGGTCCAAAAGTTTGTAATCAATTGTATTTATCAAATGTATTAGAAAGACTCCTTATCAAAACAATATTAGCAAATATTGAAATTTAATGATATCAGCAATTTTAATTTCAGGAAGTACCTTTAATAATACAACATTACAGGATCTACTAAAGGGTTAATATACTACATACTAAATTATTAATCAATCATTAATGTATCTGTAGGTGTATTATCCCTCATTTACATTTCAATAGTAGATTGTAACTTTGAAAGATTATATAAAAAAATCTTATAAAAGTATGAGGTATCATAAAAAAAGCTCTTAATCTATAAGCTATATTTTATCATATTGTGAAGGCCTAACAGAGAGGATTATTGAAAGTGTTACATAATAAAATAAAATTACCTAAATAGCTTGGTGTTCTAGGACGTTGATCATCAGGAATGATAGATGCATCCGCTAGAGTATCAAATAAACATCCTATAGGATCTAAAGGGTGTCCCACCCACCCGTCTGCATTAGCAGGGGCATTAACCGAAGTTGTGGAACAAAATGTACTGCATTGGCCATTACACCTCGAGGTGCAGGGTTTACAATTGCTTCCACTGCTATTGCTACTGCTGCTACTTCTGCAACTTTGGCTTTGTTGGCTTTCGTGCCACCTTCGTTGTGCTATTAGTTGCTGTTGCTTCATTGTTCGAATAACAGAAACAGCCAAACGAAGGGCTGCTTCCATATGGCCATGGGATCGCAAGGAGTCTACTCGAGCAGCACACAACGGAATTGGTTCTGGAATATCAAACGGTTTAGTAAAACGTATCCAATTTGGTATTTACTTTTAAGTACTAACCATTCCATAGTGGTTGCCCTTGTGAATTGAAACTACCAGAACTAGAGTTATCAGGTACATGAGAACAATACGTGTCACTAGATAATATATTTTTCAAATGCATATTTTCCCATGACATGCTGACTGCATCTAAAGCTCTGAAACAAAAGAGATTTTAAATGATGGTTTGAAATTGTACATAATGTGAAATTTTTCGTGTACATTTTTTTCCCTTACCTATGAAATACTGTTCTGGGTAAAGCGGGTACGGATGACTTAGAATGGCTTCCTGATAGACGTAATCTCTTAGGGTTCCTATGATATGACTCTTCTTCATCGGATGAACTGTCCGATGAATCATAAACAGGCCTTCCTCTATCCCTGTCCCTTTCCCTTTCTCTATCGCGGTCTCTTCTTTCTCTCCTATCTCTTTCCCGATCTGAGTATCTATCCCGGTCTCGATCTCTATCGTAAAATCTATCCCTGTCACGATCTCTACCAAACTGAAAATTACAAAATAAATTCTGTAGTACACATTGGTCACAAATTTAGAATTGTTTTAACAGCTAGGTGTTTTATATAAGGAACATACGGAATCTCGTTGTGTTGCTCCGGCTTGCTGCAGTCTGAAGTCTGGGTCTTCTGGGGGACAGACATCAATTCTGGTCCATTTCTCCAGAAGACTTTTCCACTGTTGCTTCTCGTGCAGTGTACAATTCGGATTAAGGACGATACAGACCCACAGCGATCCTAATTGATCCCAAAGCTGCCTACATTTATCAGTCATTGGAGTGCCTTGGTTTTTCCACATTTGGAGTCGTGGGTCTGATAGGAACTGTTCTGTGATTAAGGTGAGCATTCTGGCACCGTTTGAGTCTTGAGCTCTTAGCATTTCCCGTACCTAAATAAAAAATTATAACTGTTAATGGAAGAATAAGTTTAAATATTCAGTTATATAATTTCACATACAGAAATTTTTAAATCAGATAATTTGTTTTTAGCTGTTTTTATCTATGTTTGCAGGATGATTAAGGGATTATTCTTAGTTAATTTGCTATCAGTTATTGTGAGTACGTTTGAAAATTATCGGTACGTTATGTTGCATCAATATACTCAAAGTGCATTAAGTCACTTAAATTTGCATCCACTTACTTTTGAAAAAAGGGAGTTCAGTTGCTTATTCGCATTGTAATAAGTTCCCTGGGAGAGGTAGGATTTGACTTGTTCGCAAACTTGTTCTTCATCGAGATGCCATGAATGGTCATCATCAGCTGAGGCTCCTGCTGTTGGATCAGGAGCCCCTGGTATCTGATTTATTTCCGATCGTTGTTGGAGTATTTCGTCTGCTAGTTTCTGAGCTGTGGGGAGGACTTCCGTGTGGTGTTCTGATATCAGGTACTGTACAAATTTTTGCAATTGCTGCCGATCCATCTGCAGAAGCGTTTCTATAAATGAGAAAAAATAAATTAGACAAGGTGTCGTCATGAGAATTTTTGTATGAAAATATTAACATGTAAGTAAAAATATGTGTAAGTAATATCGAAATTTAAAAGAGAAAATTGAGACAATCATCGTGTTAAGTTTATTGCAAAAAATTTTCTGCGAATTTTCCTTCAACTTTCGTAAGTCCGTTCCTGGTTAACCCACAGGCAAGGGTCCTGACGCTCCCCCAACTTCACTTGTCGTCAAAAGGAATCATCCACTTTAAAGTAAATTAAAGCTATTTGTTTTATTTTGCGTAAGTACAAGCTCAACGTACGCATTCTATTGTTCATACAGTTTTGTGGCAAACAGATATAGCTTTGTACAATTATTTTAATATTTATAGTATACTTCTTGCTGATAGACGGTTGTTTTCTAAACGTACACTCTGTGGAGAACGAATTCGGTCTCGTCTGGGGGTTGAATGCTGAAAAGCTTTGACGTTACTATAAAAGCTAAAGTATTTAAAGGCAATTTAAAGCAAAGAGTTTTTATTCTATAATTAATATGTATGCATGGGTTTTGAAGCATTTCGCAGATGTTTTAGTCTGGTGAGCACATAAATTTGTCGTTAAAAGAATTAACAAAAAAATATGGTAATGCGGTTTCGGCGGTATCGAACGAAGATCGTTAAAGGCGGGCTTGCATTTGCATTGCAGACTAGGTACACACTCATTTGTAGAGTACAGATTGAAATGTATGTATTATATTTCTGCTTAAAGGAGATGTACCGGTCCGACCACGGCCGGAGATACAGTTTTACCTTTGGATGAATTCATCTTTATTTAGAACTTTAATGGGTGTTCCTATAAGCTCTTTCAGCTTTAATGACAACTTCCGCGCCGTATCGGAAGTAAACAAAGTATTTGATTCATTTCAGTAAGTACAACATTGTATGCGTAATGCGGGTACTTACCCATGCCATCCTTTCTGTATGAAAAGACAGCGTTATGTAGCGATTATCGTTATTCATGCAAGTTTTCTTTTTCCGGTTGCTACATTATTATGTTATAGACATGTTATGTTCGTGTTACGTATAAGAGAATTCTCATTCACATACGGATGTACTGGACGTATGCATATACCAGGTGCTCTAATAAAAGTCTACACATAATACACTCAAATTCTGAGCCACCTTGCTGAAGCGAGGAACTTCACTATAATCTGAGCGTATAGTATAGATTGCAGAATACACATTATAAAACAGTTAGGTAATAGTTGGTTCCCTAAATTACGAATTGGTATTTACTTCAAGTTTTGCTTGGTTATGATTTAAGGTACTTGTTGAAATTATGTTTGTTGTCGAAGTTTACTATCAGGAAACTATGTACAACATAAGTGAGTGGAATTATTTGAAAACTGTAGAAATAATTCATTTTCTAATGTTTTCCCAAAATATGGCTTTCTTAATGCTAAATTTCTTCCAATAATTGGTTAAGTAAAACTTGAAAAAGCTTGAAGGATAGAACAAAAAAAAAAGATTAGGCTATATCATTTATATAATGATATAAGTATTTTGTACTTCAACTATTTATTTTTTAAAAAACACAACCGGTTTCGGGTTATATACCCATCATCAGGTGCTAAATAAAGGAGCTAAACTCAGTTTATTAGAAGCAATGGAAATTCATCGTTTTTAAAAAACAACATATCCATTGTTTAAATGAACAGTTGCTAATTGAGTTCACTCCGTTATTTACATCAATTATTTAATTAAATATGACATTTTAATATTTTCTTATATAATTAATATTGTAAGTAGCAATTAGTAATATTTTATTTTTACATGTATTTAATAACTCATGTTTTTGTAGTTAACACCTGATGATGGGTATATAACCCGAAACCGGTTGTGTTTTTTAAAAAATAAATAGTTGAAGTACAAAATACTTATATCATTATATTAGTAAAACAACTAAATGGGTCCAAATCAAGAAAATATATCATTTATGCCAGGATACAGTCATCCACGACTTCTGGAGGTGAATTAGGCTTAGCTTAACTCCATAAATGAATACAAAATAAAATATATTCCTCATCATCACAAAATAAAGCACTTGTTTATAAAATAATAGGCCACTTCTTTTTCAGAAAAACACCCCGTATATTAAATTCTCTTATAAAGTTATTCAAATAACATATAACTTCAAGTAATTACGATTGACAATAGTTTGATTAGGTACATTCAAAACGAACATTTTTTTTATAAAAAAATTTTAATTGAGCGGCATACAAAAGAAACTATGTAGGTAGAACGTATTAAAAAATGTTTTCCATTCATGAATTAAAATGAAGAAAGTTAAGAAAAGAGGAAACTAAATAAATAACATGAAATAAATTAATAAAAGTGAGCAGTAGATCTATTTGTCTCTTAAAAATTTATTCTTGGCCAAAGAGCCTTTTATTATAATCAGCAGATATGCGTAAAAATGTTAGCAACACGTAGAGAACTGCATTATTTCGATTAGGAAATTTATGTGACAGTAAGGAGGGCCTATCGATTTTTCAAACCCTTCAATTTCTAAACATCATACTCAAGATTTACCTTAAGCCCCAAAAAAGAATAAATAACCCATCAACAGAAAGGGGAGCAAACGTTGTACCGCCGCGCCACAGAGACCCACGCAAATTCAAAGAAAACAAACGAAATTTTATTTTGTCTGTTTCGCAACGTATTTTCTTTGGAGAAAGCCGCGGATCCTAAGTAAATGCGAATAAGGGATGTCAATAAAGAGAGTCGTCCTCCGCGTCGGAGGCAAATCTTCATAAAATCCAATCACCCGAGGAATCTGCATTAATAAGTGCGAACCACACCTCGTGGAAACAGATCCAAGAGGAGGGCCTACGCCCGGCAGCTGTAACGATTTCATATTACCAGCTTTTTCTCTGGCGCGCTGCTGGGGCGCGGGCCCAAACTAGGCGCCCGGGGAGCAAAAAACTATAAAGTTTTGCCATAAAATTGTAATATTGCACTACACAGGTTGCAATGAGGGGTTCTTGTATTGATCGTGCCAACTCGGCATTGCTCGGCTATCTGAATACATCAGACAGTGCCGGCTTGTTAGGTAAGTACGTTCTGCTGAAGCTCGCCTGAAAGGCTCTGAATGTATTTCTGTTTGTGTTTTCAGGTGTGCTGAAAGATTTCCCTTTGCGTTTATGTGTACTCGCGCACAGGGATCGCCAATGTAAATGCCCTATGATGCTTAGATGATGAAACATGTTTTGACTTTATTCCTCATTTATATCGCTGTTTAATCATTCTATTGGTGACGCCCTTCTGAATGAAATGTTTTCAATGTATTCCTGTAGGTTATAAGACCTTTAAAAAAATCTACTTTCTATTTAATTAAGCACCGCCTGTTTTTCTTTTGTAGTTATGGTGTATCCACTGAAAAGAATTCCCATATCTTAGCCCACCTTTTTGACTGCCTATCTCTATTTTTCTGTAGCTTTTTATCTCTTACTTGAATTTTGTAGCAAATTTGATCAGACTTTGCCCTTCATATTTAAGTCGTTCATTTGCAATGCTGCCGTATCAGAGACTATTTCTTTATTTAAACATTCAGTGCTGGGTCAATATTTTCTTTTGTAATTTCTATATCTGTCTACTTGCAATTGATCCGTTTCTTCCAATGGACGTCTATTACTGTAGGCCTAAGATTTCGAAGTATTTCTTCCATTTTTCTTTAGAAATTTTAGTTTCACGATGCAATTCAGACACCTCCCACTTACTGGTTATAATAAATATTTGTTTCTATGTTTCTAGATCTAAGTCTTCTCGCTTTCTCGACTATTTATATTGTATAAATTTTTCTTTTTTCATCACTTAATATTATTATTTTGAACTGAAACCTCGGGGGTTCCTTTTTGATTCTTTCAGTTTTTTTACTTTAATCAGATTAAAATTAAATTTAAAGATCGTCGTGATTAACTCAATAATATGAATAGATGAACAAAACTAAGCGCAGGCGATGATGTAATAGATGTCATCTATTGTACCAATCAGTGTACATACCTACACATTTCACATGACATGTATACCTACTACAGATTGATCTATTCACAACTGGCCAGGGGGTGGAGACACAATTCTATAGGTTTTAAGGTGGTCGTTCGTCAATGGCTGGGACTAGAGAACAGTTCGGCAGGGGATGTCATAAATCTTTCT